>CAHIKZ030000805.1:312500-320000 GCA_903632075.3 Acanthosepion pharaonis | reverse complement strand
ACAA
Organism: Acanthosepion pharaonis; assembly: GCA_903632075.3. Taxonomy (NCBI): domain Eukaryota; kingdom Metazoa; phylum Mollusca; class Cephalopoda; order Sepiida; family Sepiidae; genus Acanthosepion; species Acanthosepion pharaonis. Next base: position 319,996 of record CAHIKZ030000805.1, on the reverse strand, counting down.
AATAGATTCTATTTGCTCCTGGTAAATTTCCAATGAAGAAATAATAACAAAACCACTAAATGTATGGTAGTTAGGGAATTGTTCTGTGAAATTATTTTTTCAATGAAAACAAATATTGTTTTTGTCCGGATATTATTAATGAAAAAGAATGTTTTGCACCGAAAGAATACAGACAGTATTGTTACCATAAAAAATCACAGAAAAGGAACTTTTTTTTTTAAATAAGTTAAAACCTTACTTTCGGTCTAATAATTAAGTACTTGAGGGTCTTTCTTGTAACTAGAGAGGCATTCGGTAAACATTCAGAAAAGATATAGCGATTTACTAAGTGTGGCTTCGATTAAGACCCAGGCCGAAAGCATAGAGCCCCTAGTGAGGATCGAACTCACTCGAAATTGGTCTACCGAGACAAGCTGGCTACACATTCTACCACGTAGAATTGAATGCCAGAAATTACTCTTCTTTTGCATAAGAATCGAGTAACTTTGCTCATGCAGGTTTTTATCGGTGTCCGCCTTTTATTCATATGTTAATTTTCCCCGAAAAGGGACACGTTTTAATATATTTGGATTTCTTTAAATTCACTTGTAACTAAGGCTCCCCAAGATAATCGTCTCCTCAAAAACAATAAACAAAAAAAAAAAAAAAACTCTTTCTTAGAGGATTTCTTATCTTGTTTGTTCACTTATTCAAGTACAATGGAATTAGGGAAGTTTTGCTTTCTTTTGAAAATCATCATTTTAAATCTTGAAATCAGGGTTCCGACATCGACCACAAGTGAGATGATAAAATAAATAATTATTAAATTCGTGAATTAAACTACGTTAGTACGGCATAAAGCTACAAATAAAGCATTCAGCGAGAATCGAAACCATTATAGCAAACTTGTCTGCAATATGGGTGTGATAATCATTACTTCACACTCACAATGAAAAGTCATATCAGTTTTTTTTTTAAGTTTGACCTAATCTTTGAAAAAAGCCACAACAGTGTGATAGCTTGTGATGTTTAAATTCACTAGCTAATTGCAAGATGTTTTTGTTAACCATTGAACTACGGTACGCATTCATTACATGATTTATAGTTCGTACAAACAATTAAGATATTTTCTTTCTCCATTGTTCTTTTTCTTTAATTGCTGTTTTCTTTGTTGTTTTCAACCTTGTTCCTGTTCTTTATTAGATGTGTGCAAAGGTTTCTAGTGAAAGTTTTACAAAAATAAATAAATAAAAATTAAATATTTTAAAAATAAAAATATAAAAGATGTAAAGTTTTCTGCCGTGTCTCTAGTTTTCAAAATGTAAATTCCCCTTCTTAAAAATCATTTTCATTTCATTCACGTTTTTATATTATTTTCTCTATTTTCTCTATATTCTTTTTCTTTTTACTCTCAACACTACTGTCTACTTTTTTTTTTTCATTAACCTTTCTGTTTTTTCTTCTTCCTTTGTTTTTTCTTTTCTAATTTTCTTCTTCAATGACGTTTTACACGGCTTGTGATCAAAATGTAATATCTGTTCACTTTTTCCTCTTAAAGTTATTAGGGAAGTCTAGATCTGGGGATTCTAATCTTGCTGCAACACCTTGGTGGCACTAAAGAGAGGGTGATATTGGATACCGACACCAGCGTGACTGTGGTCATGGGAACCGGTCAATTTTTGTCTTTGGCATGCATGTACGACCGGGGAATTATATTTCGTATAGAGAAAAACGTTAAAATTACTTTCCTTTCTGGCCAAGAGGTAAGATATCTGACTGATGTCAAATCAGTCGGGTTTCGCTCCCGGTTTGAATGTGGATGACTATATATATATATATATATATATATATATATAAAGAAAAGATAAATATTCAATAGAACGGGCATGAAATATCTTTCGTGAGTTTCATTTGGTGTCGAATAAGTTGTTTGGTGTTGGTTAAAAGCTTGTAAAGAAACTTGCCAAAAATGTGTGTCGTAAAACTGTTGTGCGAACATCAGTTAATGTTGACTACGCAGTGGAAATTCCTACAAAATCAGAATAATAAAAGAACATTTGTGTCGATACAGGATATATGACTGTGTTGAAAATGTAAATACACAAATAAAACGAGCCATTTTTCAAAGATATAATATCCAAATTCCTAAATATTTCTTCTTGTTAAAATGTCATGTTTCTTTAGGACGTAGGCGATCACGGGTCCCAAAAATTCCTTTTGTTTATTATGTGTGAATTGCCATGACTTTTTATGTGCTTTCCCGATACATAGTTTTGAAATCATAATTGTTATTCTCTTAGATTGGTGGCTACCAACAGGATGAGAGAGAGAGAGAGAGAGAGAGAGAGACAGACAGACAGACAGACAGACAGACAGAGACAGAAATAGACAGAAGAAATGTATTAATATCTTTCCCCAGTGCATTAGCGCAAAAAAGAAACTAACCCAGGACTTGAACTATTTCGAAGCATCATTACTATAATCACATAAATCAAAGCAAAACTCGAACATGCACATATGCAAATATCATTTTTGTGGTGTAAAGTCTTTGGGCATAAAACCCGAGACATTTTAGTTTATACATTGGCACACGTCGATGGTTATCATTATCGTCTCGAAATCAATTGTGATTTCCTTCTTATACTCCATAGATACAAATATTTTGTCAAAGTTTAAGTTCAACAAATGCATATAATTTATCATGACTCTGTCTAGGTCTGCCTGTACAGACTATATGGACTTATTGGCTTATATCAATAAGTTCAAAGTCTAATAATAAAAAAAAGTATTTGACACAAAAATAATCATATTTCAGCACAAACTTCTTTGTCAAAGCTCTTAATCCAACGCATCTTAATTAATTACATAAATCGAACATAAACAGCGAAATATATGTCTTTGACTTGTGTATGCGTGTGTTTATGTGTGTGTGTGGACTAAGAATTGCTCATGTAGATCACCAACAAAGTAAAAATAAAACATGCCCACCAAACACAACACTTTCGAATAGATTTGTTCTTTTAAGATTTGTTGATGAAACTGCTGTATTTGGTATCAAAAATATCCATTTGAATAACTTTTATTCGCTTTTGTTTGCATCAGTATGAAGTGAGGATGTAAATAAACATCGATATATTTAGAAAATTAGTTTTAGTTTGTTAATCAGTTACTGATTCTTAATAATCCTCTAAATTCCTTTATGCTAAATGCACAGATAGTTTAATAAATAGCGACTCAGAATGAGAAATTGAAGAGTTATGTTCGAATTCTAGCCGATTTATTTACAATCACTTATGCGCAAATACACTTGAGAAAGTTATGAATACCGCTGTTCTCCCCCAACTATGGATTAAATAGTAGGAGATGTGCCTGAAAAATCATTATCTCCCAAAAAGCGTTGATGCAATATTCACTCACAAAAAAAGAATTATTCTTACAACCCCCACAGGAAATGTTTCGAAATAAAGGGTTGATAAGCAGTAAAAACAAATCAATCCTTTACATATTACATATTTTTTGTATACTACATATTCTTTGGACACTATATATATATATATATATATATATATATATATATATATATATATATATATATATTATGTCAGACTTTATAGTGTAAAATAAATCAATGCTTTTATTATCACATTGATATTAACCCATAGTTCGTAACATTTTACAGGATATACTATGATACATATGCCGTGTGGGTTTCAGCTCGTAATATTTATTTTTATTAGAAATATTTATAATGTGTGTTATTTTATCTTTCGTGTTGTTCGTCATATTAATAGTATAGTTATTGTTATTAATTCTTTAATTCCAGCTATATAATTATTACCATTAAATGAGAGAACCTTATGTGAGAATAGAAACTTTCTTCTGATTCTTCCCATTCTCATTGGTGGTGCTCAGGGACCATGAATAAATGCACCAATGCTTTCCAATGTCTCCTCTCCCTCGCCACGACTATGAACTCTGCATTTCTAGCGTTTTCACAGATTGATCTCAAATGTCAACAGTCCAGCGTCGCTTTCGTCTTCCTCTCAGTCTCCTGCCATCAATGTGTCCCTTGAGGATATCAGTGTAAAGGTTTTGGGCTTTGGTGACATGGCCAAATTATTAGTTTTCACTTCCAAAAACGTGTCGCAACCAACTGATTCTCTGTTCCTATCTTCCTTCAGGGCCGTCACATTTATTAATAATCCGACATTATTTTTTATTCCTTATATATATATATATATATATATATATATATATATATATATATATATATATTTTCCACACACACACACACACACACATACATACATACATATATATAACTTTAATAATCAGGAGATTAGTTGAATCCGCTATCTTGATTACAACCTTACGGAGGATAAGGTTCAACTGATCTCCTAATTTTTAAAGTTAAAAGCTCTACATGTTATGTTATTTTTACTTTCATTTATTTTTTCACACGTATATTGAGCACTTTTAATTACCACTGTTTGATTCAACTCTGACCATCAACCTATTATATATTATATATATATATATATATATATATATATATATATATATATATATATATATATATAATGCATTTTATTTATTTTGCTTGCTTCTTCCCATCCTTATTGTTGAGGTTCGGTGACCATGAACAAAAGACAAATGCTCTCCACTTTCTACTCTACTTAGCCTCTCTGTTCCCATCCTCCTCTTGTGGTCTGTCCAGCTGGTACGCAGTGCACACTTGTATCATGTTGCCTCGAAAGACATCAGTTTGTTAACATTGGCGGTTTTCAATGCCCAGCTGGTGCGCAGTGCCCGTCTGTAGCATGTTGCCTCGAAAGACATATTTGTTAATATCGGCGGTTTTCAATGTCGAGGTTTCGTATCCATACAATGCCACTGGCTACACTAGAGTCTTTAGGAGCTTTAACTAAATGGTTTTGTGAAGAGTATGGTCATTTTACGGTGTGTTATGGAATCTAAGTGGAGAGCTTGCTACCTCTAATCGTGCACTGATCTCATCGCTATCATTCACTGTTTAGTTTGATCTATGATGGTTTCTGGATGTCTCCACTTGAGCCAGCATGTCTCCTCGGAGAATAGGAGTACATATTCAAAAAGCTTATCTGGAAAGCAATAATAACTGCTGCAAGTAATTTTAGTTAAAACAGTAGAAGATTAAGCAAAATCATCGGATAAAAGCTCGGTGGAACTTAGAAAGATAAAGAGCCCATATTAAGATGTAAAATAATAAATTAATAACTAATTAAAGTGTATGGAATATTCTATTAATTAAATACACCCTTTCCAGGCCTGTATTATCTTTTGAATTTATTTATACATACAAATTTATTACGCTTAGTTATTATCAAAAGTTTTTCATCAGGATAGGTATTTTAACTTGCAAAATAATTTGTTCGTATAAAAGTATATATTGAACATTTATACAAAATCAGCTGGTAAATTATAATTTTTGTATGGAATCATTAACTTTTAAATCATTGAATACTTATAAATATAGATGAGTACATTGTTCGCTACACACAGTCAAATCTTTTCATGTGAAGTCCTCAAATTTGGTATAAATATTTACTAGACCAAGCGAAAGACTTCAACATATGGGTATGCATGTATGTATATAAGTGCTGCTGAAAAGTTCTCTCCAAATCTGACCAAATTACCAAACTTCAGTATATTTTAATCTCTTCTTCGTTGTGCATTGAACCTTTCTTCAACAACTTGTATATATATATATATATATATATATATATATATATATATATATATGTGTGTGTGTGTGTGTGTGTTACTACTCACACACACAAAACACACATATATATTTTGCATACTTACATATGTGTATGAATATATATATATTGCACACCTATATATTTTGTACGTATATATGCATATATGTATACTCATGTACACATAAACATACTTGCTATATATATATATATATATATATATATATATATATATATGCATATACGTGTGTTTACATATGCAACTATCTATAACTGTATATGTATGAACATATATATTAATTTAAGACAAACACATGTAACACAGACAGTTTGGCAGAAGTCAAGGAGACAGGTTGATATGATATAGAAGTCTGGAATTAAGAAGCGAAATGAAAAAGCTTTTTCTGGTGTAGTGTATAATCAACGACAGACAAAGAAAAATAAAAGAGTAACTTATAGAAACAAAAATGTACTGATGAGAAGTAGTGAGAAAGAGGGAGATAGACGGTTAGGAGTTAAGTGATAGGTAAGAGTGTGGAGCGTTCTACAGGGTGTTTACTGGAGAGACAGAACTTGAGATAATGACAGTGTCTGAGTGTTTTGGTAGGAGGAAATGAAGAGTTTGGTGAGATGGAACGAAATGATAAAAAAAAAAAATAAATAAAGGAAAAGATTAGGGTTGGGACTTTCTCTTCACTTTGCTCTCTCATTCCGTTTTGTTAGATATCTACCTCTTCTTCTCTCTGTCTTCTTTTCTCTTTACATTTTTTACTCCCCCCCCTCTCTCTCTCTTGCTTTCTTTATCTATCTGTTAGTAAGCTTAGTCGACTGAATACGGTACAAAGAAACGTGTGAACCACTCATTACTTCTTTTTAACTGCCTGCCTCTATTTCACCACACACATACGCGTGCGTACACACACCCGTGTGTGTGTGTGTGTGTGTGTGTGTGTGTGTGTGTGTGTGTGTGTGTGTGTGTGTGTGTGTGTTGAAAACTTACTATATTTATGGGGGAAATGCCCAGTATCGGGATAGAGGTTTGCATATACAGGGTGTTTCCAAAAATGGTTTTACTCTTTAAATGACAATAAATGCCGTGTTTATTGACATGCAAACAAAATTAATGGTTAAAATTAAGAAATATTTAAATGTTTATTGACTTACAAATAAGATTAACGGTTTAAATGAAATATTAAATGAAGTTAAATGCATATTTATAAATACTGAAATTGACAGTTAAGTCAAAAATGAGTACATTTTTGGTTTGGGACACTCTGTTACACTCGATTTAACTTTCCAGTACTAAGGCACATGGTAGTGAAGCCGATGATCGAACTCACGTCTGGCTTAGTGATTATTACACCACAAAGAGACGTCTACCTTCTATTTCTGTACGCCTAGCTCCCTATCAAGGATGACAATGAGGGCAACAGCTTTTTACTATTGCACCTGCATGGTCGGTTAATAGAGAGTGCTTTTCCCGAGTGAAAAATATACATTTACCCACTCTCTTCTTAGTAAAATATCGTTGCCCGTTAGTGCTAAATTATTTTGTTTGCAAATTTGGCGATGTGCAAACGAAAGTGAATTCATATTTTCCAAAGAACAACCGTGTGAAATGAACATTCGAACTCTGTTTACCGATTCCGTTTTCCATGCTGATAACCGTTATGCTCACCCACTCTCTCTATCACTCTCCCACTGAAGAGAGAAAGTGAAAGTGGAAAAGAAAGAGAGAAAAAAGTGACAAAAATACACATAAAGTGGAAAAGAGCA
>CAHIKZ030000805.1:270000-307500 GCA_903632075.3 Acanthosepion pharaonis | reverse complement strand
TTCTTTTATTATGCCTACTTTTTAGGTCTTCGACTTTTCTATGATACTGACAACAGTTCTAGATAATGATTGAAAGTACTAAAAAAAAAAAAAAACAAAAAAAAACAAAAAAACAACCAAAAACAAAGCAAAGCAAAAAAACAAAAACGCAAGAACAAAATATTCGACGGTTTATCCACAATTCTCAACCTGATAAGCAACAACTTATTTGAAAATTATAAAAATACAATACGAAATGTAACAGACAGATACCGACAGTTGAATTTAATTCAGATTGCTTATATATATATATATATATATATATATATATATATATATATATCGCTTGGGGGTAGAAACTCCGACTGATACTAAATCGGTCGGGTTTCAGTCTTGGTTTGATGCATTCGGTTGTCTAGTCGCACTGATGAGCTGTGATACAGATTACAGTTACTCCCAAGATGTCATATTAGATGATAACACAATTCGCTTATTTCTCATTCACTCAGAGCTCACATAGCACACCCAGGCCTGTATGCGAATGACACTATATATATATATATATATATATATATAACTCTTTTATTGAATTTATCCTACAAGTTTTGTTTAATTTTTAATTTCATTTTTCCAGTTTAGGTATAAGCTATCACATATCCAATTTAGAAACTGTCTAAAAGATTCTTCTTATTAAAACTGGACCACAAAAATCATTCTCCTGCAAAATCAATGATATTGCGGAATTCTCTGGGGGAGTGCATTTCCAAAATGAAAAAAAAAATCGGACTGAAAGGAACACAATCATTGCTGATGCAATAAAGCCTTTCTAAAGAGCAAATTCCCAACAAGAAAGCAACGTATAACACGACAAACTTTGGTGATCCCATTGTGCTTGGGAAAAAGAAAATGTCACACGGAATAAGGTCAGGTGAATAGGGAGGTTGTTACAGTACGGCGATTTTCTTCACGGTCAGGAACTGACGGATGCTCAGGGCGTTGTAAGTAGTTGCATTATTGTGGTGTAGCGGCCACAGTTTGTCTCTTCTTGCGCACTGAGCGAAGCAAATGCTAAGATTACAGTTACTCCCAAGATATGTTAGATGATAACACAATTCGCTTATCCCTCATTCGCCCAGAGCTCACACGCAAACTCAGTTCCTTTTCAGACAGACTTCGTAGATCGATAGATGGATACATTTATCACATTACTTATATCTATCTATCTATCTATCTATCTATCTATCTATCTATCTATCTATCTATATATATATATATATATATATATAGAGAGAGAGAGAGAGAGAAATCATATATATATATATATAGAGAGAGAGAGAGTTAAATCATTAACCTTTGCATTTGTTTTTGTATGAATAATTCATGAATTTGTAAATATATATATATATATATATATATATATATATATATATATATATATATATATATGCAATATGGCACTCGCACATTGAGTACTGGTGTTAATAAAACAGTGATCGATGCAATATAACAACTATTAAATATATTGTAATAAATATGCATATTATCCCTCACCAGTATCACGACTCGGAGTTTCATTCACAATGCAATCTTGGGGTGCTGATATATTCATTGCAAAAATCAGAAAACTGTAATTTGACTTGTTCCAGAAAACGTCCATTCTGAATGAAACGCTTCACAATAGTTTCCCGTTTTGTCATTTCTTTATTCACTCTGTTTTCATCAATACATTAATCTCTGTATGTAAGAAAATATACCGTATATCTGAATAATAATGACTGGCTGTAGTTACAGTTTCCGGGAGAGAGTGCACAATCATGTGTGAACAGTTGTTGGACAAGGCCAGTACGTCGATGTCACAGTTGTGTAATTGGCAGCTTCTGAACAATTTAATTTACCAAATTTCACTCACAAGAATTCAGTCAACCCGTGGCAATGTTTTTAAGCGCTTTCCAATGGTACCGCAGTCTGGGATCGTCTCCTTAAGCTAATATTATAAAAAATCTCGCCACTTTAACAAATCGACCATGGTGATATTCGAATCTAGATCTTGTGGTCGGAACGCTAATGTTTAAACCACTCAGCTACGCACTCAGTTGTATAATAGCCAATAAATAAATGACAAGATGAAAAACTGTATTGTGACGCGTTTCGTTCTGAAGGAAACGTGTCGCAGTAGTTTTCCGTCTTGACATTTGTTTACTCACTCTCTCTATATAGTATTTTCAATAGATCCACCTTTAATCTATTCTCGATTGTTCATTCGGTAAATGTACTGAATCCAGTCCCTACTGTCGTGACCCGGTGTAAAACTGAGATTAGCAAATATTTCTCTATGAATCTGTATGTAATGTCATTGAAAATAATTATATATATACATAAATTTTCAAAAATGTTATAAATCTTTGTGAAACGATATAATCCTTTTGTGTTGAAATACCCGTAAGTACACAAACACACAAAAAATATCAAAAAAAAAAAAAAATCAACCTGAATCTGAGTTGTAGCGAAACATTATTAAATACGCTCTATTAAATGTTATTCAGCTAAATCATATATAAAAATGTCATTGTGTATCTCAACAAAATATATTCACAGGTTTTATATTATCTATCTTACCATTCGTGCTTTAAATTAACATTTTCTTTGTAATTTAGAATATGTTCTACAAATATTCCGGAAAACAAATATGGCGCTTCTTGACCAGTACAATAATTCTGTCCCAAATCATCACAAATTGATATGATACACTCCCAAATATCACTAGTTAGTGTCTTACATGTGAATATGAAGTTGACAAAACACCTTCTTTTCTTAAGTATAATAAGTAGGGGAGCATATTTACTCACAGAGTTGGTTATAATGAACGACACTTCATTTTTACCACCTTGATAAATAGAATTCTTCTTTTCTTTATGTATCTCTTCAAGACGTGGGCAGTCATATCTCTCCACAATTTGCTGTATTTTGTTGTTGAAAGTAAATTCTGACATTTTTAATTTATGTCTTTCAGGGCGTAAACGATCATCTCTCCCCACAGGTTTCTTTTTCTTTATTAACTGTAAATTGCCATGACTTCATGGAAAATTGGATAGGTTATCCGTTGTCGTTTTCACGGTTTTGAAATGAAATTTATCATTCTTCTGTACTGGTTGCTATTCAAGTCTACAGAGTCCAGTCTACTTTGTGGTTTTAGTCATAGAAAGAGGGATAGATATAGATTCATGCCTTTTCTAAGGGCGTAAGTGTGAACTGAATACAACAAACTAGGCAGGAACTTGAAGTCAGCTCGCCGATGTCATTTTCCGTACCGATAACCGTTTCAGTAGCATCACGTGTAACACTTTGCCACCTCGCTTTATCTTTTGCCATCCATTCACACAAATTCTTTGAAAAAGTCACTCACTGTGTCCTCTTCGATATGTCCTGTGAGCGTAAGATTCTCCGAAAAGGTCATTAAAAAGATTTTGCGATTGATTTCTATTTAAAATCTATTAATGTAAAGAAACATTATAGAAGTTATGTAATGAAACCATCAACCATTCCGAGAATGTGTTGAAAATCCTCGAACCGAGTCACTTTTCCAGAATTTGACCAGATGAAGAAGCATCAAATTTTATTTTGGAATCCCTTCTTGATCGACGTGAGAACTGTTCAGCACCAAACTCGGATTAATACAAGATCAACAGGACTTGTAATCAATCAAACTGTATATAAATATTGAAGAGAAAATACAAACAATTCAGTCTGTGTTTTGTATATGAGCTTCTGTGTCATACTCTCCCATCGACATATAGTAAGGGGAAGTAACTCGTGTGCAAAAATTGGCATGATGTCATAAAGCGTTGACTATAGTTATAAAAATTAAGCGCTGAAAAATGATTCCTGTAAGAATTTACGAATGTTTTTCATCTTTGATTTTCGAATTTATTAAACTTAACTTTCTCTTCCATGAGGTGAAGCATCTTTAGTGAGGATCAAACTTATTTCAGTACAAACAGTCGGCAAGATAAAGTTGCAAACCACTTCTTTACGGCGAATGTTCCAGGTCAATTTATAGCAAGAAAAAAAAATCAAATATTCAATTAAATTGTAATTAAGATATATATGGGTTGGAACAAACGTTAATTAGTTTTTCAGTAGGTGACGTTGAGTAAATGATTTCGTCACTCACGTGATTGAAATTTATGACTATAGGTCAGGATTTATGACTATATGCCATAAATTCTCTTCACGTGTGTGACGAAATCACTTACTCAAAATGTATGACTAGATGTCATAATTTATGTCTATATGTCATAAATTCCAGTCACGTCACCTACTGAAAAAACGCTATTTATATTCAACACGTTTTCTCTTCGATTCGTGAGTGGATTGAGAATTTTAAGTGCTTTTGCGTTAACTGTGATCATGGACGAAAACGAGACACATTTTTATAATTCGATGTCCTTTTATCCACCCCCCACCACCAAAAAAACAAAACAAAAAAAAAAAAACACTGTGAAAACAATAAAAGTTGTTGTGTGCTGTTTATGAAGTTGGCAGCATAGCTGAGAGTATTATTCCTAAATAGTTCCTTAGCTTCAAAAGTGAAAATTTTGATTTGGAAGACCGAGAATGTTCCTGCAGGTCTGCAGACTTTGTTAACGACCAATTCGAAACTTAGATTAAAATAATCACACGATACGCAAATACTCCACATATCTCGCATGAACTTTATTAAGACAATTGGAAATACTTTGATAAGTGAATCGCTATGTTGTTTCGGCGCCTTACCTTTTAATGGGAGAAAAAAATTAATAGACCGCATCTGTGGTTTTCTGCTCAAACGCAACAAAAACGACTTTTTTTTTAAGATCACAGGCGACGAAAAATGGATTGTTTGCAACAATATAGAGTGAAAATGGCCTTGGGGAGAACGAAAGCACGAAGAAGGCAGGGTTTGAAAGGCGTTGTGTACTACAAGCTCCTTCCGTAAAATCGTTGAATTCAGACAAATACTGTTCCCAATTAGATCGATTAAAAGCAGCAATCGATGAAAAACTTCCAGAATTGGTAAATTGGAAGGCTATCGTCATCCATGAAGTCAACCCCAGATCTCACTTCTCTTTGCCAATCTAGCAGAAATTCTAACAGCTTTGCAGAGATGTTCCACAACACACGTCGTACTCACCCGACCTTGTACCTTCGGATTACTACTTATTTTGTTCTCTATACAAATTCCCTTCAATTCTCTGGAAGCCCGTAAAAAGCGTTTACACCATTTCATCACCTAGAAAAATGTCAAGTTATTAATTATTTGTACAGAAGAAAGTCTTTCATCTGTTTTTTTTTTTCCTTCAAGTGTATTAAATCATACCCCACAATTTCCTTTAAAAGACTAAATTTTTATTTTTACTGGTATGTTTCTTTTTTATTTTTGGTTAATTTCGATGGCCTAAAAGTGACTACATTTCTTGTTTTTAGTTACAGTTAGTATTAACTCCTCTATCATTCTAAATTATTCTATATTATTAAAATATCACGTATAGATTACAGTTAAAATGCAAAAGATAATTTTTAAGGATTATCGAAACTGTGCTTGATGAACGCATAAAATGTCTCGTGACGTCTCTTGAGAAATAAGTGCTTAGTCTCCTAGAAACAAGGTTCTCTTTTGAGTAAGTAAGCCGGTCAGGTTCCTGATTTGCCTTCCGAAGTCGTCCTTTCACGATAAAGAAAACGTGCTTTGTTTGGCACAAAGGTAACTCACGTCTTTGGACAGAAAGAATATTTGATTTGGCGCCAAATTACCTCAAAAACCAGTATAATCGTATACTTGGACTTGTAGTACATCCTTCTTCTTCTTCTTTTTCTTCTTCTCCTTCTTTCACCATTTTTCTTTTAATCATATTCCTCCTTTTTTCATTATTTTCTTTTTGCACTTCTCCCTTTTCTCCTCGTCCTTCTCATTCATTTCTTCTTCTTCTTCTTCTTTTTCTCCTTCTTCTTCTTCTTCTTCTTCTTCTTCTTCTTCTTCTTATTATTATTATTATTATTATTAATGTGTTTCTTATGGAAACTCGCTTTCTTGCTATTTTACAAAACGTTTTTACATCACATTTTTTCTTTGTTTTCTTCTTCTCCCACCATTCTCTCATATACTTTCTTTCTCTTAATGTTTTTCCTATTATTTATCATTTCTTTCTTTTTGCATTTCCCCCTTTTGTTCGCCCTTCTCATTCATTTCATTCGTTATTATTATTATTATTATTGTTGTTGTTGTTGTTTTTGTTTCTTCTGAACACTTCTATTTTACTATTTTACGAGACAATTTTATCTTTCATTTTTTCTCAATCTTCTTCGTTATTTTCTTTATTGTTCATCCTCTTTCTCCATTGTTTTTTTATTATTCTTTTCTCTTTAAAAGGCTCTCAAGCCTTTCCCATTTTTATTTCTTAACGCCTTCGTTTTCTCTATTATTTGTTCATATATTGTTGTTGTTGTTGTTGTTGTTGTTGTTGTTGTTCTTCTTCTTCTTCTTCTTCTTCTTCTTCTTCTTCTTCTTCTCATTTACCTTTAATCCGTTTTCTTAACGTCATTTTGACGCCTCTCCACTTCACTTTTGGCGGGAACTTGACGACCTGCCAAATGCACTCTTTTCTTCTGTCGTCTGCTTTCTATCGACTTGTCTTTACGCACCTTCCACCTATGATTTGTCGCCGCTAGTCATCTGCAATCCTTCCCTTCCTTTTAAACTCACTCCCATACATACACCCTCTTCATACGTATAACCAAACAAATCTTGTGACCAAGAATGTGCTTAGGTTCTCTTGTCTATTTTCGTGCGGAGGCTTTTCACCTGTAATTATAGAGTTGTTTGAACAAGTTACATATTTCTTTGCTAAGCGGACGTCTTGAGTTTATTATGTAGAAGCAAGATGACCCAGTGTGCTCAGGATAAAGATGATTAATTCTGTGTATGCATATATTCTTTCCAATCTGTAGGAGAATAGGACAAAGGCAACGATGACACAAGGCCACACTATTTCAGAATTCCTTGAATAACAACCACTCTCACAATGCATGACGAGATAGCACGTTAACTATTACTGAATGGTGGTTATTCTTAAGACATCTGGGTATAGGAATGTACATAATTTACCATAGTTACTTCCTTGACCAGTGCAATTTTAATCTTTTCAAGTTTAGGGTTAACCGATATCTATCCTACTTATCTTCATAATATGCATCTCTCCCCACCTTTACACTGTTACAATAATCTAATTTAGTAACACTCTACTTTGAATGGCTCTTTGGCCTTCTGTTGGGTGAACAACACTTAAAAGAAAAATAACCTAATGATTATTATAATAGGATGTGCGGGTAGAATAAAGGTGATCGGCGCAGAAAAATGGAATAAGCGATCCGAGTTAAAATTCCGAAGGTGTTTTTTGAACGCACATTCAAATGAATTCATCTTTTATATCCACCTGCAGCTATAGGACAAACTGGCCTCTCTAGCCTTGAGTGAAAGTTAATCTAGAAAAAGGAAAACCAGTTGAGAATACATGTGACATAAAACACGAGAAGGATTAAACTTGCTCTGAACATTCACTGCAATTAATTCCCTGCAAGTTCTCCTGGATTGTTCTGGGATTGCTTTAAGGTTTCACTCGGATGCATTACCATACTAGGTAAAAGTATCGATACAAACAAGAAAAGTTTACAAAATTCTGATTTTTATCAGATTTTGGGAAGTGGGTTCTTACGAAAACTTTTCACCAATCACTCATATATACGCATAAAACTCCAAATTAGTTGTAAAATCAACAGAAAGCCTGCCAGGTGGCAAAAAGACACCTTAATAAAAAGAAACATTAGCAACGAATAAAACATAAACCAAGATAAAAAACGATATAAGAATATCGAAAAATGAAATAAAAAAGACTAAAAGACAAACATCCACCTAAACAGTTACAAACAGTACTCTGTCTAGGTTACCAAAACAGAGCAATAACGCTTCCCAGGGTCACGACTCAGAAACTTTGTCTCTTTGAGTGGTCAGATTTCCTGGCAATACCACACAATTTCCTTTAAAAGACTAAATTTTTTATTGTTACTGGTATGCTTCTTTTTTATTTTTGGTTAATTTCGATGGCCTAAAACTGACTACATTTCTTGCTTTTAGCTACAGTTAGTATTAACTCCTCTATCATTCTAAATTATTCTATATTATTAAAATATCACGTATAGATTACAGTTAAAATGCAAAAGATAATCTTTAAGGATTATCGAAACTGTGCTTGATGAACGCATAAAATGTCTCGTGACCTCTCTTGAGAAATAAGTGCTTAGAACAAAGTTCAAAACGCTACTTAAATTTTATGCTATACACACATACACGCGCGCGCACACACGCACACATACGCATATATATATAAATATATATATATATATATATATATATATATATATAGTTGTGTGTATGTGCAAAATTTTAGATAACTTTGCTTTTTCTGAAGCAATAAGCACCTTACATTATTCTTTTTTTTTGTTTCAAGTTGTAAACGATTTCCTTTTTCTATGCATATAAAAGAAAATGATATATAATGTTCTTTTATATGGTATATTTAAGCAGCAAGAATTCATACTAAGAAATTTGATTAAATTCAACCAGCAAGGACTATTTGTTGAGTTTTTGTTGAATTTTCTGATTTTCAAATATGCCGCATATCGGGATCGAAATTGTCGATGAACTGTACGAACTTATGTTCTGTTGTTTTGTCGAAGTACTTTCAACCATCTTAGTCAATTTCAAGAGACATGAAAAAAACGTTGTTTCCTTTTTAGCAGTAAAAAGAATGCCAGGTGGAAATGTATTTAAGAAAATGGTTGAATGTAAATAAACAATTTATATAAAACTAAATAAAGTAAGTTTTATACAATGATTTTTTAATCCGACATTATTTCTTATTATGATAAACATTATTTTTAATGGGTACACATGTTTAAGTTGACATGCTTATTATTTTGAACAGTGAAAGTATACAAATAAAAAACAGTTACAATCTATAAGAGAAGTTAGTGGCGCCTCGTAAAAAAAAGGAGAACAGGGATACACTAGTACCTGAATGTACAAAATGGGCGACGACATACGGAAATGAAATGGACAATGACACTTCCTGTCTCTTGTTTTTATACAGAAAGCGTGGATTTTGTTGTAAATATCGGGTTCTCGCAAAAACATTATCAGTGATCTTAGAATTTTGCTTTCTTTGAATTTTTATTTAACGAGTACATTGTCAATTTCGTGACCCGTTAAATGTAAAATGTAGATGTAAACTGGTATCAATACGCCGTGTTAGTGTTATGCTTAATACTCGTACGTGATAGTTATCAAGCCAGAGTCTTACTGCAGATCAGCTAAAAATTAGGCGAACTTAAACGACTTTGTAACAGTCGTATTAACTTTTCAATCCACTCTTTCTCTCTCACTCTCTCTCTCTCACTTTCTCCACACACACACACACGTTTGTACACACACACACACACACACACACACACACACACACACACACACACATATATATATATATATATATCATATACTGTTACATTAAAATTTCCATGTTCTAATGTAACAGTATATAATAAATATTCCTCTACTCTTGTATTGAGCCCTTTTTAAATTGATGATATGAACATTTGAATTTTATTCTTTTCGTTCTTTTACATTTGGATATATATATATATATATATATGTGTGTGTGTGTGTGTGCACATATGTGTGTGTGTGTGTGTGTGTGCACATATGTGTTTGTGCGTGCGTGTGTGTGTCTTCTGTAGCAGAGTTTTTAAAACACTGTCTAGGCTCAAGAGTCACCTCCGTGCCCTCAATCTCTCAGGTGCGTGTACGTGATTTTTGTACCAAGAGGTGGTCTTACTCGTGTGCGAGTTGACAGCCAAGATATATATATATATATATATATATATATATATATATATATATATATATATATATATATATCTTAAGACGAAACGCTTCAACTAAGATAAGGTTTTTTTGTCATTATTCATATATATAGTTATGTTAAGATTTGCTATACTAAATGGAAGAAGAGTTGTTTTCTTCTTTTATGCGCCGTGTCACTTCAAGACGTAGGCGAACATAGCCCTCCACTCCCTCCTGTCTCTTGTAGCTCTTAATAAGTTTTGTCTTTCTTCCGAACCCTTTTCCGGCATCCATTTGCTCAAGCCCATCAAGTATGTTACGCGCTGCTTTCCTCTGTCCCTCTTTCCTTTGAAGAGCGATCAGATTTCCCAAGCCCTCCTTCCTCATTACGTGCCCCAGAAATTTCAACTTCCTCTCCGTCATGTTAAGTATGTTTCTTCTTCGTTTCCACTCTCCCCAAAACCTCGTCGTTGCTCACATGTTCGGTCCATGGTATCCTCAACATCGTTCTGTAAAGTCACATTTCTGTTGCTTCAAGTCTCTTCTTCATCTTTGAGGAGATTGTCCAGCATTTGCTGCCATACAGGAGGAAAGATATCACGTAACAGTTCAGTACTCTTTTGTTTGTTTCTAACAAAAGTTTTCTGTCACTTAATACGCTGCTTAGCTTTTGGATTGCATCTTTGGCCATCCCAATACGTCTTCGGATCTTAGTGTCAGACTCTCCGTCCTTCGTTAGAACACTTCCTAGATAATTAAATTTGTGTACCTGCTTGATTTTAGTATCCCCGAACTGTAATCTGCATTTTAGGCTTCATTCTTTTGCTGATATTTTTATGCATTCTGTCTTCTTGTAATTTATGCTTAGTACTTTCTTCTCGCTTTCCTTCGCCATCTTCTATAGAAGGTTTTGTAGTTTCCTTTACGTGTCTGCCATCAGCACTGTGTCATCTGCAAATCTTATAATGTTAAGATAGTGGCCGTCGATGATGAATCCTGGTAGGATTTCTAATTCTCTCAGAATTGCCTCGCTGTACAAGTTGAATAAATCCGGTGTGAATACACATCCTCGTCTTACACTCCTTTCTATTTTTTAAATTTGCAGAAGTCATTTTCTGTCAATATGCAGGAGGTTTGCTGTCAGTATAGATTCTTGATTATACTAATGTCTTTTCTGAATATGTCCAGGTTGCTGAGCAGCTCTAACAGATCTTTGTCGAACGCCTTTGCGTAGTCTGTAAAACATAGGTACACATCCTTCTGCATTTGTATTGCTCCTTCTGATAATATTCTGAGCATGAATATCGCGTTCCTAGTTCCGGTGTCTTTGACGAACCCACACTGTTCTTTTCCTATATTTGGCGCTCTATTCATTAGAATTTGGATGATGAGTTTTGTTATGTGGCTCATTAGACTGATTGTCATGTGGAGTTCACATACATTTGCGCCTGGTTTCTTAGGAAGTGCTATGAAAATAGATCTGCTTAGGTCTTCGGTATATCACCACTGTATTCGTGGGGCCCTCTGGGTCGCCAAAAGACTTTGGTCGGCAGGCTTGGAGAAATCTCCAAACTGCGTTCGCTGTGATGAAGAGGTCGAGACCCCAGGTCACGCCTTCCTTCATTGCAGAGTCGTAGCGCTGTTGTGCAAGTTTGTTGAAGGTCTCATGATTCGTATGCTGCGAGGAAAGTTCTTTGTCCTTGAGGCCAGTTCTGTTTGTAACAATGTGGTTCCGCCGTTGACGAAGGCTGAACACTATGTGTTCTTTTGCTTGCTAGGGGTCATGAGAGTCATGATTTGGTCGACACGTCAGAAGGGATTCTATAGAGGCGAGAGGTTCACTTCTTCCCAACTGATCTTGTTCTTTAAGTCAAGATTAGGACGGAAAAGCGGTGGCTCTCTTCATAAGAATGTGGCAAAATTTGGGTGAATCTTGCATGCTTGTGTCTACTGAGGGGAGCTGACTTGGAGTGGTACTTTGATGCTGGTTAGACATCAGAATACTGTTCTCCCTGTGTCGAACATAGGCTAAACCCGCCCTGATTTAGGTTAGTTTAGGGTTTCGTTTTGTCCTTAGTTTCTTCCTTCAAGTTAACTTAGCTATGCGATATATATGCTCATTGGAAATTTTTATTTTTGTCCCTATTTTTTCTCTTGTTTAATTCCCCATCCATCTCCCTCGTTATGTGGTCATTGATGTCAGTTCTCTGGTGGATGCGGAGTGCTTTTTCGTTTTGGTTTTTGTGTTTGACTGAGTGTGTAAGTGAGTGAATGCTTGGGATGAATGTATATTATTATATTATTAAAGTCTCGCATTGATTTCGTCCAATGAACTGACGTTTCTATCACAGTTAAGGATTGTGGGGATTATTACTAACACTATTTTGTTTAGTTTCTTTGTATGTAGTTTTTATTCATTTTTGTACATATTCATTGAGATTTAGATTTTAAATTGTTATTTTATTCACCTCCCCCCAACTAACAATGAATTGTACATGTGGGGACATGTTAGGACTTTCATGGAGACATTATGGTATTATGGTGGATGTAGTAAGAATGTTAAGTAAGAAGGCGTTGTTTTAGTGTTAGAAATATTGTTGTATGTTTGGGTCAGTGTTCGTTGCTAGCTTAGTTAATCGTTAAGACAGAAGAAGACCGTCCTTTTCCCCATTCTTCTTTTGGCTTTGTGCCTCATTTTGTATAAATGCAAATAAATGTTTTACCGTTGTTGTAGATTTCATTTATTATTTCTGTGATCTTCATATGCTGAAGTTGTCTATGGCTGCCAGCTTCTCTACTACAATTCTGTCTGGCCCCGTCGCTTTGTTTTTGTTCAGTTTGATCAGTGGAAGTAGAATTTAATTTGAAAACCACTACTACTATGTTTTACAAGTTCACGTTCTAGCCTCTTTTCTGATGTTTATCCTAACTTTGGCAGTGAGTACTTGACATCGTCTGTGATAATATCAGGTCGATGACAGAACACTAGTCATCTTCGGAACCTGTTTCAAGGAAGAAATCTACATGCCGGGCTTTAAAGGTAGAATGTCGGCCATCTTCTAAAAACTAATCGATATCTACTTCCTACCTAGAAATTCCTGTCGTTGGCCTACGAACTCACTCAACTACAAATTACAGATCTTCCGAGTGATTCCGCCATCAACAAGAGCTCTGAAGAAATCTATATGAATGTTAGCCCCTTAAGAACAATTTACTTAAAGAACTTTTAAGCACTCAGAGAAATATTTTGAGTAAACCTTTATATGAACACCTTTTCTTCCTTTAAGTTAAAGGAATTTTTTTCTCCCCTTCTTTCTCTCATATTTGTGTATATACGTTTACCCTTTTTTTTTGTAAATGTAAATAAACATTTTCTTCTTCTATATTACACCCCGAGCAGGAGTTTAAGTTTTTATTCTTCCGCCTAAAAACGAAAAATGTCCGCTCTAAACTTTCAAGTCGTTTTTATTTTTATCGATTCTGTCATCTTTAAACTTAACCCTTTCATATGGCAAAGCCGGGACAAATTTCCCATAATGCAGCTTCCAGATCGGTTTTTAATATTTCCGGTTTCTATGTATTGCCGGTTGTTCGCTTTCATCGTTGAAGAGTTCTCCTATATATTCATTCCATCTCTGAAGTAATTTCTCTTTCTATAATATGAGTGTTCCGTATCGGATATAAAGCATTTGTTGATATAAATTCGAAACAAAGGAATCACTACTGCATTGTGGCTGTCTTAAGTGATCATCAGACCACGTGTTATGGCTCTTTGTTTGGGCTCTATGTATATGCAATTGGGGACTTATGGGAACTTTTCCACATTTTTTCTTTTTTAATATTATTTTTTCTTTTTGTTTTATTTTATTATATTTTACTTTTATTCTACTTACTTTATTTAGGAATACATATTTCTGCTACGTTAGCTACAAACATATCACGATCGCAAAGACAAAAACAACAAATCATAACCTGACTGAAAAAAAATAATGAACTTTATTTCAAAAGAAGACACAAAAACAAATTGATAAACAGTTAAATTTTTTGTCTAAAATTAAACAAAATAACAAAATTTTATCAATTATAATGTAGAATTGGACTATTTTACTTGTATCGGTAAAATATAAATTATTACGCCATATTATTTGATAACAAGTAATTAAAAAAAGAACAATTTTAAACTCCAATCTACTAAAAATAAAGTAATCGCCAAGTGTTGATCAAAAATAACTTTCTCCTTATTATTACTCAACTAAACTGCACAGCAACCCCACCAATTTTTTGCTTTAAAATAACAAAAAAAAAAAAATTTTTATTCACAATAGAGATACTTTTTGTCACCGCAATTCAAAGGTCAAATTGAGGTTATATTTTGTTGATTGATTGTTTTAAATCATCGTGCCTGACAGGTGTTAACAATTTAGGTCAAAGAGGGTTAAGTGTTTTTTTTTCTCCAACAACTGTAAAATATGGTGGTTGAAAGGGCTATAATTATGAACAGTGTGTCAGTGCGTTGATTTTCCAAAACAACCCAACCCTATTAAACGTTTATATCATTGAAAAAAATTAAAACTATTCTTTTATTTATTTGCAATCTCAAAATATATAGAAAGTTGCTTCCACAAAAAAATTCTGGTCATAATGGAAAGGGCACCTTTTCTCAAATGTATTTTTACATTTTGGGCCACAGATATTAAAAACTGTTTAAAACAACGACCTTTATTTAAAGAGGGGGCATCTTGGTAGTATAACGGTTATTGGCGTGGAAAGTAGAATCGATGAGCGATATTCATATTCCAGTCGAGTCTGTTGGATTCATTTCATAGTAATGACCTGTTAGGAAGTTATGGTGCAATCTCTTCTTTATACCAAAGCTATGGGTTAAATAACAGGGTAGAGTGGTCTCTCTAGTTTTTGAAGGCAATTTGTCTAACATCGATTGCGGTGTGGTGACCTTTT
This sequence comes from Acanthosepion pharaonis, assembly GCA_903632075.3. NCBI lineage: Eukaryota > Metazoa > Mollusca > Cephalopoda > Sepiida > Sepiidae > Acanthosepion > Acanthosepion pharaonis. Next base: position 292,631 of record CAHIKZ030000805.1, on the reverse strand, counting down.
AGACATTAGCCTTTAGATATTACAAAAAGAAGCTGTAACTCTTTCTAGAGGACAATGGCACGCTACTTTTTTCCTTTTTCATTTAAAGAAAATAAATGTAATAAATGGTTTTAAAAGGGCTGGTTCTTCAACTGTTTTGGAGACGATTTCTGATGGTTCTATCAATATTGATAACTTACGGAGGAGAAGGGCGGAAATATCGACCAGAATTTGAACTTCGTTTGCCGATTCCATTTTCGCAACGATAACCAGTGAGCTACCACATAAAGTAGCTACTAGAATTACTTTGTTTCGCTATATTCTGGCATGCTTTATATTAAATTTAAATTTGCCCGAGTTTTTAACTTGAAACCAGAAACCTTTTTAAAATCATGAGACATGTCAATATGCCATTTTTTTTTCAAGGATTCAGTGTACCACTTGATTTGAGTAATTTCAATTGTAAGTGTTGTGACTAATGAATATCATGGATTTTAACTAAAACTGAATGTTGCATATATTGGGGGGGGTATGAACGTTTAGATATCTGCTGCTACGTCCCGTCCTAGTTTAAATAAAAAAAAAAAAAAAGAAAGAAAGAAAAGAAGACATTCCCTTTTTTACTCCAGAAGTCGTCGCATCTGGCACTTTGTTAATGTCTTTTTTATTATTTTTTGCGTTCTATTATGATTTCTTCTGCTGAAAGTCATTTCAAGTGGCTTTATTTTAAATGACAGTTTTATGATAGGTCGAGCACCGGTCGTTCTCTTACCTCGCCTTTCTTACCATTAACTTTGCCAGAGAGAGAGAGAGAGAGAGAGAGAGAGAGAGAGAGAGAGAGAGAGAGAGTTTGGGAGATTGGGAGGTGGAGGGAGACAGAGAGAGAGAGAGAGAGAGAATGGGAGGGAGAGATTCCTCGTTAAATGATAACTCATGAAACGTACAGACGCATACAAACGCAAAAAACATGGTTGGTCTCCGAGATAAATTAGCTAACGCATTCCCTACCAAGTGTTCGGTCCCAGGTAAAAGTCAGGATTTCAAATATCGATTTTCAAGTTAGGCAGACCCTAACCACTTAGAAAATTGATTAAACACGATTTGCTTAATCCCAGTTGTCTATGTGCAGCTCAAAGTTAGGTTTAGAAACTATAAAGAACACACAGAAAATGTAATCTTTTCTGTTTGACAGATAGGCCAGTGATCTTTTTTGCCTACTGATAACGTACAACTCAAGAGTTCTTTTAGTGTTGAAGGTGGGTGTGCGGGTGCCATAAAGATAGCGGCATGAGAATTCGGAGTGAGAATTCGGAGAACCGAGTTCGAATTCCAGTCGGGTTCCTTGCATTTACTTACGGGCAAATACCCTTAGGAAAGATATGAATCCATATCATCCCTAGCTATGTGTTAAATAATAGAACTGGTGTCTGGAATAATCGTTGTTATTCTAAAAAAAAATTAATGTTGTACTAACTCGTAAAGAAAAAAAATATTCTTACAGTAAAAAATGATTCGGATTTAAATAATCAACAAGGCGTTGATATACTGTAAAAAATAGATAAATATAATCAACCTAGTGCTGGGGTTGTGACTCTTGTTTTGTTATGAATATTAGTTGTTGAGAGAATGAGAAGCCAAACTTGGGATACGATTTCATTTAAATCATCTTTCCAGGTAGGGCTGACTTATTTTGCTTCTGCTTGCTAGTTATCCATGGTTACGTAATCATACGTATAAATCATGGGACATGATTGCATGCATTGTCCGCATTCGACTAGGTTAAAAATTATGTATCGCATTGAACACAATATTATGAGTCCATATGTTCAAAACATACCGTTGAATATATTACAAAAGAAAAAATATTAAATATTTACAAATTTCTAAAGCATGCCTTGATAATGAGGTAATTCTTTTAAAGGTGACATTAGCGAGTCTTGAAAAGGATATTGTCATTTTTAATGGAAAAATACTAATAAATTATGCGTATAAGCTTATGGATAGAGTCGTTGTACCGCGTATTTAAAAGTGGACTATATTTTGGGTTTATTAATTAGGATAGCAGGGACTAAGGGAGAAAAGGAAATGAGTTAATTAAATGAGATACACTGGCAACAATACGCGTAAAAGTAGCAGGGGCGGTCTGGTACCAGAGAAAAAGAAGCGTTGAAGAGGTTGCATGCAAAAGAATTCCATTTTGTGGTTGAAGACTCAATTTTAGAGCAGGTAACAAAAAGGGAAATCGATCACCTCACAACAGGTAGACAGCAAGAGAAAGAAAGTGCAGCTGATTGCAGTATTTGTTTTGTTTTGTTTTTGATAGAAAAGAGAACTTTAAATTTGCAAATTTAGAGACCAATACGGCTGACTGTTTCTTCTAGAAGTGTTAACAGTTTTTTTTTATTGTATTAAAGGGAGATCTCTGCCAACTTTCTTTTATCAGTACTTTTGCATGGCACTGTTATTCAAGTTTACATAACTCCTCTTTCCTTCACTAAATGTATCTCATATATACCATCAACCAGTAAAGTTCCTTGTACTGCTTCAGTTAGTACCGAACTTCTTATATTATGCTCTATCTTTACAAGAGCCAGTTCAGACCAAAAATAAAGTACTGATGTCATATCTAGGCTGGAGATGTCCTTAATTACCAATTTTGATAGAGTTCAAAAGCCATCCACGGAGGCTTATTTTCAACCTCTTCTCACAGATAAAACGTCGCGGGCCTCTCGCCACTCTATCGCTAATTCCATGGCAAATGTTCTAATGAGCTACATTCATTAGTTCCACCAGTTCTGACCTTCATAGCTAAAATTCGCCATGTCACATTCACTGGAACGAACCATCCCCATTATCTTAGCATCTCATTAGTAAGAAGGAAGTTCCACTCGCACAGCTTCTTCTCAAAAACCGTTATTTTGTGGAACACATTTCCGAGAGGATGCTTTTCCGATCATTACATTCTTAGCCTCTCCAAGTCTAGGGTAAACTGTTATCATTCCAATATATCTTCATAAACTGCACTTCTTATCTCCTCCACTTACTCCTCATACAACAACGTCATTCAAGTACCTGTCTACTTTGAGTGGCTTTTTGGCCTTGTATAGGGTAAACCATGACCAAGTAGTATTATAGGGCCCCACATGTCACATAACAAGTTGAATTCTAACAAGTCGATGTAAAAAATGTGAATGGCCGTTTAGGAAATTGCTAATCTAAAAGGGAGGTAACTTTAAAAATTGAATTCTTAGAACATAAATTAACAGCGTACAATTACGTAGAATTTATCAGTCGTTATTTCGATTCCCTAGACATGTTTTCAACACTAAAATGCATATTTACACCTTTTTTCAATTTTTTTGTACTAAACCACGAATTATAAACGGCTGTGAGTTACCTCGCATTTATGATTTTCAATTGTGTATACGGCCCGTTTTGCAGATGAACACTATTAGGTAAATTTTCTACCTCATAGTCCATTGCATTTAAAAATTAAATTATAAAGTTTGCTGTTTAACAAAAATGGTTAACAAATGTTGGCTGTTACTAAAAGTGAAAAAAAAGTATTGACATTTTCTTTTCCTCTTGGAAAATCCGACCTCGAAGAAAAATGGATAAAATTCGTTAATAATATTAATTAGTTTCCTACGAAAAATTCAGTTCTCTGTATGAAACATTTTGAAGATAAATTTATTTTGGAAGGAAAACGGAAAAAACTGAATTGGGATTTACATCCAGTACTTACAATACATTCAGAAAAAATAAAATAAAACCGTCTCTTTTGCTAAATACAAGGGAATTCAGAAAGCCTCCAAAACAACGAGTGCTCCAAACTGATGAATTACATGATTTTATTTCAGCTGATACGATAAATGATTTTACTCAATTGGAAGAAGCAAAGTGTTGTCCTAACGGTTTTGAATTTTAAAAAAGGAAGATTATATTCTAATTTATAGAATAGTCTTTGAACAAAATAAACTACGGAATCTCCACAGATATTCTTAAATGCCTATAATTGATAACAGAAGCCATTGGTTTATGCCAACGGCTTTCCATACATAATACTTCTCGTTTTCACTCTCGCGTGGTCATGTGTGACGTCACGAACTGCGATGCGATTTTCGCTTCCGCGTCTCGTATACACGAGTTTGTCGTTGCTTTGAAATTTTTCATGCAAGAGAAACAGACTGTCATTATTGTTTCGTCCGTGTATTGTTTGATATATTGAAATATAATTGTCATCTTTGATAATGGTTTATGTAAGCCGAAAGCTTAGATAGGATTAAAACACGTATCAATATGGTGATTTCTTTTCGTCTTTCAATGATAATGTTATTAAACTTATCAGACAATATGAAAGAAACTTACTTAAAATAAATAGACAAAATTTGTCTAATATTATTTAATGAAACATGCATCAATGAAAAATTGCTGCCTAAAAATACACAATATATATATATATATATATATATATATATATATATACAATTCCTTTGAAAACATTTCTAGTCTACTAAACTAATAAATAAAAATATTCCTTAAGCACCTTACCTGTGATTTAATATATCTGTAGCAAATTTGTCGCAGAAAATGTTTTTGAGAGATTGCAGATTTTATCTAGAAAACTATTTTGGTACTAGCCTTTATCTGCAAGTGACTTGTACGTTCTTGCAAAAAAAAAAAAAAAAAAAGAAAAGTAAAACAAAAAACAACAGCCAGTAAGTGAATGTATGTAGCATTTGGTTTCCTTGTTCATTTGACTTCAGAATGGGTCAGCAAATCAACAACACAGAAATGAACTAAAGATTACACCGTTTTCAAATATTGTCTTACTACAGGTGTGAGTCTGTGCACTTGCGCGTAAAGGCCCAGTGAATAGAGCAAAGAGCAATAAAACACGAAGCCATCATTCTTATCTCTCACTAAATTGAAGTGCCAAAAAATTAGATCAAGAAGTACAATAGATGGTGTCGCCTCTTCCACTAGCACTTGTAGAAATAGAGTAATCTAGATGACCTATGTCTGGTATAATTGTTAAAGATCTAGTGTACATATGGTGGTGTAACTCTGGTAGCCATGAAACGCTTATAACAATACCTTTTGATCTCGGAATATTCTTTGTGGGTAGAAAGATGGAGCACTCTGTTTCTTAGGTAGCAACAATTTTTTTCTAAAGTAACAGTAAGAAAGGCATACCAGGAATGTACGAATTTTGGACAAACATAAGTGGGGTGTGAAACATGAGAGCATCGACTGGACCGTGGGCGACTGCAAGGGTGATAACTAAAAGTCAAAGAGGAACATTGCTTGAAAACACATTCCAATCCAAGGCTGGTATCGTTCAGCCCATCAGTCAACGCGCACTACAGCGTATACAGTATTCCAAGTTTGTTATGTAGTCGTCGACTAACATGGGTAGCATTATTGATACCACAGTGTCGGTTATTGTGCTTCACATATAATAGATATAATAGAATATAGCTATTGGACTGTGGAAAATGACACCGTGTCGCGTAGTTATACAAGTCATTTTCCACTTTTTTAATGCAGACTGTCGAGTTCGTGTGTAGAGAAATCTGTATGAAGTCATAGATACAGTTCTCAAGCTGGCAGCGCCTCTGTAATTATGTAGAGTATGTTCGGTTGGACTTCACAAGGAACACGAAAATGGTGTCTGTTGATAGGTGTGACATATAATGGTCTTGTGAACAATTTTCAATATGTTTTCGTGTGCTGATGATGTGTACACATAGCTTAACAGTAAAGCCGTGGGGCTTGACTAAAGTAAAAGGAATGTGATCTGAAATCTCACTAAGTGCTTATCGTCTATATCTGATCATTCACTGTCTAAACATTGATGTAGATTGACGGCCTAAGTAAAGTTGCGATAAAAAAGCAATAAAACTGAAGATGCAGTCCAAAATTAATAATAATCTTGACAAAGGTAAAGAAAACTGAATTAATCGATAATTAATGATAATGATATTTCCTAGTTTGCCTTATAGCTGAAATATTTACGTATTCCCTACTGTTGCCGAGGTAAGTTTTTAAGCCCAGGTAAAAAAAACTATAATGACGTTTCAGGCAGGCAATTAATCAAGTCTCACCTAATTAGAAGACTGATGTAACACAATGGTCGTAACCTCATTTTTTGTTGTCTGGCTTCATTATGTACTAAGCTTTGTAAATATTGATAACAATGTGATAGATTTACAGAAAGGGCAATGAAATAATGGATACTACTTTTTCTTCTTCTATGTGCCGTTTCCCTTTAGTACTAGGGAGATCGTGGCTCTCTACAAATTCCTGTCCTTTGAAGCTCTTAGTAAATTCTGTCTTTTCTTTATCGTTCCGAATCCTGTTCTACCAATTTACACAAATTTGTTAGGTATGTTATACGTTGTTTTCCTCTCCTTCAGTATTTCCTGTGAGCGTCAAATTTTATAAGCTCTCTTTCCTCATTATGTGCACTATAAATGTCAACTGTTTCTTTCTGATGTTAAGTATAAGTGTCCTTTTCGTTTCCATTTTTTCTAAAACTTCCTCGTTACTCACATGTTCGGTTCATGGTATTCCCAGCATCCTTTTGTAGAACCACATTTCCGTTGCTTCAAGTCTCTTCTTCATCTGTCATGAGATTGTCCAGGACCGATATTATATAGTTGTTCAGTACTCTTTTCTTTATTTCTAACACGATTTTGAAAGGCATATTTCACTATTCCAAAACTCCTTCGGGTTTTATTTTAGCATTCTCCGTCATCTGTTAAAACACACCCTATATGTTTAAATTTCTGTACTTGCTTGATTTTGGTATCTCCAATTTGTTATTTACATGTTGAGCTCTTCTTTTTGCTGACAACTATAATGTAAACGCGTTGTGTCTATGCAAGTTTCACGGGTATTGACAGCTATGATGATCAATTGTTTCATACCGCAGATCTTTTCTTGCACTTTGCATCTTTTTTCTCATTCTCTCCCTTTCATCTAAATGTAATTTTTAATGCCATCTCCTTTCAGGGTGTAGACGATTCTTCACCACTTTGCCATTATTGTTCACGAGAGAAACGTTTCTTGGGAGAAATGTTTCTATTACTTTACAATTTTGAATTTAGAGTTGTCCTTCTCCGAGACCAACCAAAACATAAAAAGCCATGTCTTCCCTTTATTTTACACTTCGCTCGAGAAGTGTGGAATAAATTCACGCCTTTTCTTTAAAAGTTATAGTATATTGTAGGTTTATACCGTTCCATCCATACTTACCTTTCAATCGTTCGCTCATTGTTTCTAGATGTCCAGCTAGCTGACACGCCTCTCTACTTATATCTTCCGACTCCATCACTTATCCGCCTTTCTTTCTTTCTTTCTTTCTTTCTTTCTTTCTTTCTTTCTCGTAAGGATAAAAACTAAAGCTTAAAATGTAAAAGCTTAAAATATAAAATAAACTGATGGCTCAATGCCAAAAATCGAAAGAACCTAAATATAATATAATAAAAATATCAAATCCACCACTAAGTGTTTCATGCAATACCAATCATCAGCCTGATGATTGCCATTGCATGAAACACCGAATAGCGGATTTGATGTATATATATATATAGTACAGGAAATCGATTCGTTGGTATATAATCCGGGTGGATCCTAGTAATATTAGTTATTAAAACTGATCCACAGAGAGCTGGATGCATTTATTATAACAGAGCATGTGTATTTTTTACACACAAAAAAAAAAAAAATTACATCAACATAGAATATATATATATATATATATATATATATATATATATATATATATATATATATATGTTATATTTTGAACAATAAAAAATATTAAAAATTTAAATCTTCAGACAAACTGGGTTGTACTTATATATATAGAAGATAGTCTCTCTCTCTCTATATATATATATATATATATATATATATATATAGAGAGAGAGAGAGAGAGAATATTAAAAATTTAAATCTTCAGACACACTGGGTTGTACTTTTGTGTTAATAAAATAGTGGTCGATGACAAATATAAGAGAGATATTAAGTTTATTAATATATATATATATATATATATATATATATATATATATATTTCCTTTTATTTTTACAAATGAGGTAAGTTGAGTGATTGAGAATGATCTGTATGTAATGTATATGAGTTGTCATTAGTTGTACTTGTAGACTTACTCTTGTCTTTCACTCTTTACCACAGTGCGGCAATGATAAGACGAGATACAAGATGACTGGCAATGGGGTGAAAACATCCTTAGGCAAGTTTTTATTTTTATTTTTTATAGTAAATGCAGGAAAATCATTGCCATGAAAATGTTGCGGTTATCTCATCTTATAGGAAATTGATATATAATGCACCTAGCGACATAACACATATACATCACACACACACACGTACAAATGCCCACTCATATATACATAGTATTATATTAACAATAGTTAACGCGGTTAGTATTTTACACAGAATAAGAACGCGTGTGTCTATCATCATCATCGAGAGCATGCAATTACAGCATCTACTAATTTATATAATTTTGTTATGTCTTGCAAAATAAGAAAGATTATTAGAAACAAAACTAAAAGGGTGAAATCTAATAAAAGAGATGAACATAATAGTAATTGTTGTGCACACAAGACCTTTCCCAGACTGTAAAAGATAGCTTAAGTCGATAGTTCGACAAAAAAAATGCTATTCAGTGAGACCTAATGGTTGATATAGTGACATGTGCTAGAATAATTTGAGCTTACTGGTAACGTAACGATTATAGATGCAGAAAGTGGAATGAACGCGCCGAGTTCAAATTCTGACCGAGTTTAATTAACCTTCTCACTAATATCCTTAGAGGAAGATGGATTCGTGATAAATTATATTGAAAAAATAAATATTTGTTAGACAGAAGGGTAAACAGGATTCTCTTGCTTTAGGTAGTTGCCAGTCTTGGAGAAGGAAAACACTCAATTTAAATTTCCAGGTATCTTCGTGTAAAGAAAAGGCTAAGGAACCAAACCTTACAGAAATTTGGAGACCCTACGGCGGTTGGATGGCGTACTGCGTTACTTTCCAGCGCCTTTTGCATCTGTTCTAGCACAAAACTGTATTGATTGATCCTTTCCTTTTAATTCTAGCGGTAACGCCAGAAGGAGAATCTTGACGTATGGGCAGCCCATACTCTCTGTTCAGGCTTGTAGCTCTGCGCTACACCATCGTCCTCGAGACAAACTGATGTGAATGCAGCATAAGTTTGGTACATAACAACTGTGATGATAACAAAATTGGTAGAATGTTGCACAAGTTCTTGGTAGCACATTGCCTATAGAAGCATTTCTCTCACAGGCGCGCGCATATAGCAGCGAAACCTTTTCGTGGTACATGAAAAATTCAATATATATTTAACGTCTATTCAAGATTCTGTACCAGAAAATACTCAAATAAAGAGAAAAAGAAAATTAATTATTTAAACAAGAAATAAAAAAAAAATACAGAATACACCTATGTTTTTATAACTTTAGAAAACCTCAAGAATATTCAAGTAACCTGTCTCTGATACTGGAAATGACATTGTTACATTATCTGTTGACACTCAGAGCCGAGTGATAGAGAGAAGAAAAAAAAGGAATAACGAGAGAGTATAAGGAGTCAAGAAAATTATTAAAAGAAGAAATAACCACGACATCCTACACATGGACACACACGCGCACCTACAGACGTACACCCACATACATACATACACAAAGAAGAAAAATTCAATCTAACACCAATAAAAAAAAAGTACATAAATTATTTTTTAAACTTAATATAAAAATAACGAAAGTGAGAAAATCAACAGATAATTGTTGATACCGCCTGACAAGTGGACAGAACGATTACACAAAGGTTCATCTACAAAACTCTGGAGTAGAGGTGCTGAATATAATATCAAATAGCTAAGTGACAAATTTTATATTTATATTACCCCCCCCCACATATATATATATACAATACATACATACATACATATATATAAATCATTAAATTAAAAATATCCAAAGAAAACTGTTTTCTCTTTATTTGTGTTATTCTGATATATATCAGATATATTTTTATAATATGTGTGTGTGTGTGTGTGTGTGTGTGTGTGTGTGTGTGTGTGTGTGTATATATATATATATATATATATATATATATATATATATATATCATATAAGTACAAAGTCCGCAATTTATTGCTGAGTTTGGGATTGAAAGGTAGATTGAAATCAAAGGGCAAGTTGGAAAATTCATTCAAAGAATATTTTTTTCCAGAACAAAAGCAGCACGAAAAGGAGTTTGAAACAAACATACAGATTGGAATAAAATGATATTTTGATAAAAAATGCAACGTAAAACAAACAAGTTTGAAATAAGAGTGGGCAGCCTGGAAAACATGTCAAATTTAAATAGCTGGCCAGACTGTTCTGGACGCGAGATTAATGATGAAAAACAGCATTTCTTTTAAGCAACAAATATTTATTTTCCACCATAAATTTCCCCGTCAACGCACAATTAAATGAATCTACTTAGATCAAAAAATTTCAACATACTTTTCAAGTCAAAATAATCCAGCTAATAACTATAAGTTACAAATTTATTTATCCACTCTATCTATATGAAGCATATATGAACATGCATCATGCCCTTAGTGACTATCACGCCGGCCTTGCAAGTCACTAAAAACGCGATTTTGGCTGACAAAACGAGAAATGCGGCTACGAGGTTAAATCAACAAATAACCCTGTTATAAACATCGTACTGAAGCATAAGTCAGAGACACGTTTTTATTATTTATGCTTGACCAGTTTGAGACATCCACTGTCCCAAAACGAACCTACTCAACAAATGTCATGTTGTTTAGTTTACATGGCTACACCCAAAAGTTGAAACCACTACTAAAGGGGAAGACTAGTGACAATCTTACAGGGGCGGTAGCAGTTTGTCTACCTTGAGAATCAGCATTAGAAATCACTGCTGTTTTTTTTTTACGTAGATTGAAACACCGACATGAGTCAATAAGTACGCAGCTGCTTGAGTTACTAAGTAGACCACAAATAAGATTTTTGTACAGATATATACCTACACATACCCACACGTAAAAGTAGACACACACGTATGTAAATATAAACTCTGCGTATGTGTGTGTGTATGCGTGCGTGCTTGCGCGCGCGCGCGCGCGCGTGTGTGTGTGTGTGTGTAAGTGTGTGTGTGTGTGAGAGAGAGAGAGAGAGAGAGAGAGAGGGTAGGATGAGGGGTAATTCTCCAAGCGCTAATGTCATCTGAACTTTATCAGGGATAGAAACGTGATCTGAGTTCAATTGTTATGCTGACGCAAATTTGGGCAAGTCGTGGTGGGGTAGTTGTTCAATGATATGCAATGAATTTACGACTACTATTATCACTATTAATGCTAATATTATCGCTTTGCATATGCGTACATTGAGACAACCCCATCTGTTCTTGCGATCAGATACTACAGCACAGGTGCGAAAGATAACACGACTGTAGACACAAAGAATGAGACCAATCTCCATTGAAATCTAAAAAAAAACAAACAGGTCATTTTCAATAAAGGTTAACCAACAAATACGCACTCATAAGTACACTTCTCAACACATGTATATATTTTCGATAATATAAAACACAACGTGCATATATAGTTATCTGTTAGGCAACTTGATATCCCATTCTTAATGATGAGATATTCTGTTGTTATGATAACAAGAGGTATTACTTGTTGCTAATAAGCGAACATGCTTTGTGTTACTATAATACTGGTTTGTCGCATTACTAAGACGAAGAGATCAGCCTGCTAATACATTGCATTTTATTTCTTTGTTTTGTGTTAGTTTTCTTTGTATATTTTGAATTTAATGATTTAATAAGTAGAATACAAAATTGATTGTATAGACAAAACCCCAAGATTACTCATGCTAATATATATATATATATATATATATATATATATATATATATATATATATATATGGATAGATAGATAGCTAATGCAATAAATATCTCCGTCACTTTTTGATTGGATGAGTGAACTTGCGTTGACATCCGTCCATTCTAGATGACGTAGCCCAGAGTACTAAGGGCTTGGGCGAATACTATGGAGATCTTTGGTTGCACATACATCAACATATCCACCTTGGCGTTGCTGGTAGAGTACAAAGGAAAGATTAAACCGATACAATTTGGGACCGAGGCAGCTACAGGGGTTGCCGGAAGGTGAAGCAGTACGCTATTCAACCGCCTTAGGGAATCTACTCCAGATTTGTGTAACCATCTCTTTCTCCGGAAATACTCACAAGGCAGCAGGGATTTGAATTCAATTTTTTCCTTCTCCTAGACTCACCAAAGACAAAAAGAATTTCTCCTGCTTTTTAATCAATAATAGATAGTACGTTCTTATGAAATAATTCATGTCTTTTTTTTTCCGAAGGTATTAGTACGAATCGAATGAAATAGATTCTGTGAGAATTTGAACTCGGCACTCCGATTCCACATTCCACGTCGATAACCGTTTTATTACCCACACATTGATGAGTAAACTAGTGTCTATATAAAGTGCACCAATCGTGTTAACGTTTAACGACAATGGGCTCGATCTTCAAAACATTAAAAACATGCGGCCTTGTGCCAAAAGTTGTATATAGAGTGTACCAAACTTTACATTCCAAATTTATCGAAACATAATTAACAATAGCTAAAACACCTTTAACACGACTTATTAAAAGTCCCAGTTTCTTTAAGAATTGGGTCGAAGGAAGGAAAGCGCAATGAAGCTGTTCAGGTTCTTTATAATTAGAACTTGAAACTGGAGATGCGAGGGGGTCTAAACCAAATTTGAATTCCAGTAGAAGTATATTAGGTTTCGAACTTTTGCCCTCTTGAAAACCACAAATCCTGTGTTCTTGCCCATCTCCAGATATTTAAAAATTGGCAGTATCATCAAGAAGTCGTTATGCCCAATGTCAACCCTGAAGAGAGGAGCTAGTGGGATCCTAACGTTATGGGTATAATTGTATCAGATAAAATATGCTCTTATGAACTCCGCATTATTTTTTATAATGGTATTTTTATTTGAAATTTATTTTTTAATGAATTATTTGAACAACTATCTTACTTCTTTATATTCTAAAAAACTTTCGACCAAAGTGTTCTGTTTTCTCTCAGTGTATTTGTCATTTTATAGTATTAGAATATCAACCATTTTTTCTGGTTTCAATACATAGATAACAGTTTGTAGTCTGGTTCCATCAGGAGCATCTTGTACGAATAGTGTAATTGATTGGTTTCAGAAATATGCTAGGTTATGTACAAACGTTGCCAAAAGTTTCCTCCATTCTTTGTGCAAAGAAGTGACTGAATATAAATTTAATAAAAATGTTATATCCCTTCAGGACGTCAAATAATAGAGTTTCCTGTTGACTTTCCCACATTTTTTAATGCAAAGTTAAAATTCTCCTAGACTGGCTGCTATCCAAGACTACAGAGCTGAATCTATCCTACTGTTTAACCATAGCTATGGAGAGAAAGGATAGATTTGTGTCTTTCTCTAGGTAATAAATGCAAAGTAAATGCAAAGTAAATGCAAAGGTCTTATTCAGAAATTGAACATGTCGGTCATTTCATTTTAAGCGCCGATAACCATTACATCAAATATATTACTGAAAAAACAGTCTTGCTACGGAAATCTGAAACATACCATCATGAATCTAACAAAGAATAAATTGTATGTTAATGTTAAATTTCATTATTTACTTTTGTTGAAAGAAATAAGAAACTTACTGAAACAGTTTTCCACTGAAACCTTAAATACATCATCATGAATCTAACAAACAATGGATCATACTTGAATATTAGTTTTCAGTATTTACTTTTGTTGAAAGAAATAAGGAACTTGTTGAAATACACAAACACTGACAACATACAACGATATTTTTCTGAAGCTATTTTAAATATTTTGTGCTAAATTTTAAAGGCTTTCCATTTTCGCAAATCTTCTGTACATTTTCTTATGCACTGATTATACAAACTTTCTTGTCTCAAAATCAACTTTCGATATTGTATATATTTAAATATATCATTCTCAATACTTTTCATTTGACTAAAAAAAAATTACTTTTCTTTAAAACATTTTCATCAGTAAGATCTATTGAAACTTCCTTCTTTAGGTGCTATGCCTGATGCACGCTTGAACATCAATTCTCTTGGCAGAAGAATTCCTTTCACTTTCTACGGTCGATTGTTAGCCAAACAAGACTATAGACCCAGTCGGTCCTGTTATATCTCAGATGGTGGGGGTGTAGAAGAGATGGATTCATACCTCTCCCAAGTGTATTTATGGTTAAGTCCATGTAACTAGAATTTGAACTAGGTTTTCTCATTCTGCGCCGTTATCCAACACACCATCCACACATCCATACTTAGAGTATCTGGTATTCCCAAGTAGTTACCCATTTCGGTACTGACTTGATTAACCTTGGGAATCGTAATCTCTGTTAAAACTAATTTCGACAAAGACAGAAGTGATACCAAGTCATTCACACACATTCACAACAATACAAACCCAACAATGAAATGTTTTTTCATGCCATGAAACAAAAAGAAAGTAATTAAGTTTCGGTGAGCCGATAATATGGAATATAAGTAACTATTTAAAAATAAGATATAAATTATAACATATAAAATCAGTCATCGCAGAATAAATGGAAGAAAAAATAGCATGTAACGTCACTTTTGGAATAAATTAAATATAAAAGAGAGAAGAAACCAGATTAGAAAGAGGGGGAATTTATTGTGAATACTACATGTTGACCCGGTGGGAAAATCAATATAGAAGCCAGGTTAGCGAAAGAATTAAATCAGAATAATGACCATTTGGACCTCCCATATTTAATGCTGCTTCAGTGGTAGCTAATGTTTCCCGTACATCAAGCACAAACAAATGCCATGTTTCAGGGACGGGAGTTTTCTTCCAGTCAGCACCTTCTTATTTCACTTAAAGGGGTAAAGTCAGTGTCATTTGCTGATACCAGAGATGTTTCAAAGGGAAGTAGCGATAATACGGGAATATCCACATGTACACAGGCAGAACTCCATATTAATTATGGCCGTGTGTCGAACTTGCCATCGTGGGAGTAGTAGATACATATCAATTTTCACAAATAAATTATCACCTGTGCTGGTTTTTCCACTTATTTATATCGATTAAACATTTTGCACGTTTTCCACTGTTACCAGTGGCCGATGTTCGAGCCCAGGAAAGATTCAGGATTTCGAATGATGATTTTCAAGGGTAGTCGACCACATACATTTCCTCCCTCATTTTAGCCTTGTACTAAACTTAGCTTAATTATTAAGAATTTATGAACAGAAAATTTCGGCGATTCACCGTGAAGCAGCGGTTAGCAAGCTACTTTCTCATACCATTACCACTGTTTGCTATTTCAATCTTTAGTGGGTGCCACGCCTATGTCTTACCGTACCACACTAAACTCACCTAGTCTGCTTAGTGCGTTGGAAAGTCGCATATTTCCCACCACTTCCAATTGAATTAATGTTGCAGTTTGGGTTAAATCAAATTCTGATTGTCAAAGACACTTTCCCGTTGGATAATTGATTCAATACAATTTGTAGTATGTGATTAATGCCAGGAAATATCACATAGTCTGAATCGAATTTAATGTCAATAAGGAACCTTTATTGTAAGAGAAGCTGAGCCTTAATGACCCCGGTATGTTCACCTTAAGAGATACCAAAATAGATTTTGCGCTCAGAGCAGTCAGTCGCATCAGAGAGTTGATCTGGAAGGTGGCCTCAAAGCCACTAGGTGTAGATTTGCGCCTCACAGTGGTTGCGTCCGGCATGTAAACAGGTGGTTGACTCAGCGGCGGTTAGGATGTGTACATGAGGAACAAATGGATGACAGGAGGATATATAAGATCTTCAGTCGAGTGGAAAAAGTCAGAGACTTTCTTATATTTTCGTGTGAAGAAGACTCACGTTCGGAGAAAGCTCCAGAGCCACAAACACACTCACGCCGATATTCATTGTTGACGTCTAGAAATTAATATAATTTAACGTATGAGAGATTAATAAGAACACGAGGCCTCGTGATCTTATTAACCTGCACAACAATAACTTTACAGTCTCTCTCTACCTTGTGTTGTACTGGGCTTAATAAATACAGGACTGAAAATTTAGCTCAAGGATGTAAGGTAAAAAATAACAATTATGATAAGCTTGTAATTCCTCAATAGGTGCTCCAAGAATGATGCCTTGTGTCAAGATTGGATTATTCCAGCATCCGTTTAAATAACGTTTTATATTTCGACTTCTGTCCTCCACCGTATTTTTATTTAAGTTATATTTTCGGTTAAGTCATTAGATTTTAGGTTTTTACTATGCTTACCGTAAAGATGTAAGTTACTGCGACACCCAGTAAAGGTAGAACTCACTACATTGTATTAAAAACTAACTAGCCGAGCTTGTAAACTCTTGTGAGTTTTCAATTAAAATGACGCTATATCCAGATGTTTTATTCGTATTTTCAAAAGAATGTCATCTTCTATGACATGTAAATATTGCCATAGAAGAAACTGAAAAAAAGATTCCATTTGATTAGTAAGAAAAGAATCATGATAGTTAAGTAAATAGAAACAAAGAGAAAAGAAAATTTCTTAACTATTAAAATTGGCAGGTCTATCACGGTAAAAAAAAAAAAAAAAAAATTTCTTTGTGGATAAAATCGTGAAACGTCAATTTCAGAATAGGGCAAACATGGCGGCCTTCATACTCGTGAACAGGTTTCCATGGCGACTGTCTTGCTGGGAGCAGCAGCAACTCCGACAACATCTGCCAATTAAAAAAAAAAAAAAAAAAAAAAAAAAAAAGTAAAAGAAAAGAAAAACTGCCCATTTCACATTGACTTTTCAAAATTCACATTTCTTCAAGTATCGAGTGTAATTTTAATGGAATTTTTCACCAAACACAGTTCCAGTCTGCTTCCCCCACTGTCTCCTTGAAACTTCAACGAAATCCGGTTTAAATAATAATGGCTTAGGAAAGCTGTCATTGCAATTCGATGTAAATTCTGATTCGTTTTTTTTTTTGTTTTTAGCTTTTATCTTATTAAATTTTACCTAATTTTATACCTTCTGAAGACGCATTTAAAAAGAATAGCCGTCAGAAACAGGGCTTTTTTTTATTATATATCATATTGCGAGTAGATCTTATTGAAAACTTTTGAATGCATTCATATTCTTTTCAGAAGAGAAGATAAAAACAAAATTATAAAAAGAAGATTATTTTACATTAATAACAAATGAAAACATTTTTTAAAATGGCTTACCAATTTTTTTTTGTTAATCTACGTGACAGTTACATGGCCAAACATATTTTCTGGTATGAAAGCCACATGATCAGATTTATTTTCTAGTACCATAGTCACACGACCAAATATATTTTCTGCAATTGAGCCTCATGACCAGACATATTTTCTGGTATGATAGTCACATGACTAGATATATTTTCTGGTAAGCGAGTCACATGACCAGATACATTTTCTGGTAACAGAAACGCATGACGTGATTTTAATTTTCGTCTGAATATACTAGATGACGAACTGTCATTACGACACACTGACTGACTCGGACTAGAACAATTAAGATGAGAACATTGGTCTAAATAAACCAATCTAGAGTAATGACCAGACATTTTTAATCACTTGCATAGTATTAAGTTAAATATCTGTTGTACAGTTCTAACTTTGGTTGCAGCATCGTTTATTGTTAAGCGCTAGAATTTTGATGACTTACAAAGTAAGAAGATGATAGGCTATCATATCTTGATAGACTGGCGTAAAACAATATTTCCCTTTTATATTTCGCTTGTTTAGCCCTGTGCCGAATTTAGCTACACTTACATAAGTTCTTGTTATGGTTATTAAGTTTAGCTTCGTCTATCAGAGGACCACAATAATTGGATATCCTGTAAGAATTAAACTCATTGCAGTAGTTGTGAGACTAGTTTGATAGTATTCAGTATCCTCATTTGAAGTTGTTTGCAGCCAAAACGAGTTACACGACAACCAACGCTAACGAGAAAAAAGAAAAAGAAAAAAAGAAAATGCTATAATCTTGAACTTTTTGAAGCATCGTAGATTAAATTTTATCTCTATTTTGAAGTGTTGTTATCTGCATGGTGGGTCATTTTAATACAATCTTTTTTATATTCGTATTCCTTGGAGCACAGAGGTTTATATTTTGTTCTGCCATTTTGTTGAGTATCCAAGTTGATCAACAGATGGCAGAATAGTTCAAAATGGAAGAAAAACAAATGTGTCTCAGAGTTACGATATCAATTATTGAAATATTAAGAAAATTAAGCATACCCTTTTGCTAATGAAATAAATATTACTACCTCTGCCCCATAATAGTTGGTACATTTGCATAACTATTCCATACACTAAATCTAACAACTATTATGGGACAAAACATGTATGTATATCGGAGTTAATTTCGTCCTATATATCCTAAAATTGACACTTATACTTGAAATCATAAAGAGACAGTTAACATTTCTGGGCAGTGGCGTAAACGTCACCCGGGGAGGTCCGCTTAAATGTCACCCCAATGACCCCGATTCACCCTATGCTGAATGGTTAGCTGTAGCTAAATTTTCATACATGCTCTACCTCTACTTTACTCTGCTGACCTGTACGTTACTCAGTTCAAATCAAAAGCTGAAAACATTGCTATATTTCCCGACAATTTATTAGAAAATTTCTGACGGGGGGACAAAACTGAGGGGTCATAAATTATTTCTGGGGGGTCATATGCCAGCCTGCGAAACCCTGTCTCCACCACTATTTTCAGACTATTTTTGGCACCTTAGCCTGGTTGAAAAATTTTGTTGGCGGTAACATTGTGTCACCCCTCCTGTGCTGGCACCCGGAGCGGTACCACCCCCCCGCCCCTCTTAGCTACGCCACTGTTTCTGGGACACATTATTTGGAAAATTTAACACTCACAGGGTATAGTGAAGAAAGGAGGGGTCACAGGGAAACAACGAGTAACCTAACTAATGATTTTGGCGAATGGCTGGCAGAGTGCGGAAAAAGAGGGATGATAAAGATTAAAACGTTTCTTAGATCAAACAGGGGACGGGAAGTTATGGAGAACCATAATGGCCCATGTTCTGATGGGACATAGCACATATAAAGAATGGATGGATAAAATGAAGTTTTTTATTCATTATATTATATTTTGATTATACTACAAATTTTCAGACAAATGGGATTTTTAAATAAACATGTGACTATCGAAAGAACATTTGACAGAGAAAATGAACTGGTAAGGATACCCAACGTTATAAAGTATAAAAATGTATGCTTAAATATTTCGAACTTGTAAATTATTTACTTATGCCATAAAAAATGGCAGTATATTTATTTTTAAAGTCCTTACTATTAGGTCTTATGATGTGAGTCTTTAGATATATCAATAAATCGGCTGTGCAAGGGAGATAATTGGGTAAAGTTTAACATACGTACTCGGTAACGGTGTGTCAAATGGACGGTTTTTCTTTTGATACTTCTATTACTGTATAATCCCTTGGCAATTTTTATTGCTTTAAAAAGCTTTTTTTTTTTTAGAATTTTAATAAAACCCAACCATATAAAACTGGATTTATACATTTTTTTGAGAAATGACACTAAAAATGTTGAACACTATTTATTTATTTATTAGATTGTTTATTTACAAAAATAATTTTATTTTTACAAGTTTATAAAAATATGTGAACCAACTACAATGCAATATTTATTATTTACAATGTTAATAAGAAAGCTCATTCTGTTTTTGTGGTCTTGGATCTTTGATGTCTGGGTGATTAGTTTTGATTGTTCTGTCTGTGTATATTGTAAAGTCCCATAAAATTGTTACAGGTCCTCTGTAACCGGGTCTGGGTTCATATCAGATTCTTCCTTCTTGTAAAAGTTGCATATTTTCCAGTGCATATATTCGCCCACTCTATCATGCCTAATTTTATATTCAGTGGGTGCTAAAACCGTGCAACCTGATACAAGATTGCCAATTATTTTTGGATATTTATCACAGAATCTGCAGTTCGGGTTATCACAATTTTAGTGTATGTGTGCTTGGTAATTTCTAATTAGCAAGCATTGGTCCTGTGCAGCAATAATAAAACCTTCGGTTTCAGTTTTTAACCCTGCACTACATAATCACTGATGGGTACGGAGTTTGTCTACATCAGCTTGTTTGGTATCGGCAGAGTATTGACCATGAAGAGGCTTACCTTGTCATTGTTTCTGCATTTGGTACATTGCATTTGCTTTTGCCTTTTTTAGGTTCTTTGCCGCTGCAGTAGGTGTACTATAGTTTATTTGCACTTTTTCACCCACTTGAAATTCCCTTTTGAATTTGTTGGCTTTTTTATAATAAAGTTTCTTATTTCTTTCATGTTCTTTGATACAGATCATCATCCGATTTTCTTTAGTTTTCAGGTATTTTTGAAAACCGATTGTTATGGTTTTGTAAGACTACTCTAGTTGAACTAATCCTCTGCTTCCTTCGAATCTGGACACATACAGGCAATCACCACCAGCCTTAGGATGATACATGCGGTGGCAAGTGAGAAGCCTTCTCGTTTTGACATCCATTCACTTAATGTCATCTATGTTCCAATTAAGGATGTTAAAAATGTATTGCACCATAGTGACAGCCAAAGTGTTTATGGGTGATATTCTGTTTTGTGAATTCAACTCGGTATTTAACACCAGACGTACACGCCTGTAGTATTCTTTTCTTAACTTTTCCTTTATTTGAGTATGCTGTATTCCATTTCTTTTGCTGACTCCTACGTATTCATAGGCTTCTTCTTGTTCCAGTTCCTTTTGTGACAAAATCTATATCTATTGGGTGTGTTTCTGCAATTCTCCCTTTCTTAAATGTTACTTTTCACATCCGAAATTCATATCGATGTCATCAATGAAATATTTTACAGTATTGAGAATACCCTTCAACTCATTGTCATCTTTGGCAAAGTGTTTAATACAATAAATGTAGAATAGGTGATTTTTTTTACTTTGTATCCATAGTTATTACTATTTAATTCATGCGAAAGGGGGGTTAAAGACAGAGAGGACAGAAGTAGAGACAGGGAATCTCCTTGAAAGATTCCTTGTAGAATATTCAAACAATTGGATATGGTAATATCTTTGGTGTGATTTACATATTATGTGGTTATCCACAGTTCCATGTTATATTTAAGGAAATTTACTATCTCCGAGGATACTTTGTACATTTCCAAAACCTTAGGCATCCAAGAGTGTGGCACACTAGCAAAGACTTTATGGTAATCTAGCCAAACTGTGCTGACATTTCTACCTTTTTTCCTGTAATTTTCCAGGATCATTTTATTTATTAGCAGTTGATCTTTGTAATCATATCATCCTCTTCGGCATCCTTTCTGTTCCAAGGGAAGAACGTTGTTTTTATCGAGAAAAGCGTAAGTACAGTTCGTCAGGACAGACGTGATCAAATTATGTGGTGGGCAGATATGTTATTGGCCTATAATTTTTTTGATCTTCTGTTTCACCTATTTTCTGTAGGAGATATGTATTACCTTTAGTGATCCACTCCAGAATTTCATTGGGGGTATTATTGACCCTTCGAACTATCAGCCAATTAGCCTTCTAACTTTTATTGGCAAACAACTAGAGCCCCAATCAACTGTGAATTAGTTAAGCATCCACATTGCAGGGCTTTCTTTCAGTCAAGCAATATAGCTTTCGTTTCTTTTGGTCAGCAGCTGATGTATTAACGATTATTGCTGAAATAGTCTATCAAGATTTAGATAAGCACGGGCTGTTGTTTTGGACATCTTGAAAGTGGTTTATAGGGTTTGGCATACGGGCCTTCTTCAGAAGTTGAAAGATTATGGTATTTCCGGACGAATCATTGAACTGGTTCAATCATTTTTTTTATCAAATCGTGAAATGAAAGTTGTCCTTAACGGCCACTCTTCTAGATCTTTTTGTACCAATGCAGATCTATCCTTGGACCTACTTTGTTCATAATTTTCATCAATGATCATGCTGATGACATCAGTTCTTAACTTGGTATATATGATGATGACGCAACCATTTACTCCCGCCTCGATAGTAAATCTGGTCAGTTCGATAAGGTCAAATTAGAAGCTGATCTAGAAAATGACCTACAGTCTGTTGTTAACTAGAACAATAAATGGTATGTTAATTAATGACCTTTAACTTCACTCTATTAATCACCGCAAGTGTCCCCCAGGGCATCGTCCTTGGTCATAATCTGTTTTTAATTTTCATTAATGACCTTCCTGATAACATCAGCTCTTAACTTGGTATATACGCTGATGACATAACAATTTACTCCTGCCTCGATAGTAAGGCTTACATTCGAAGCAGGTGTCCGACGAGGTCAAAATGGCAACCTATGTCCAAAACAACCTCAAGTCCATCGTTAACTGGAGCAAAAGATAGCTTATTAATATTAACACGTCCAAAATTAAATTTCTCTCCATTAATCATCTGACGCACCTTTCTGCTGGCCATCAGTATGGCTGATGCTAACCT
>CAHIKZ030000805.1:255000-265000 GCA_903632075.3 Acanthosepion pharaonis | reverse complement strand
CCGTACTCCATTCTTTCTAATCAAACGTTATTTACTTATTTGTACATCCGCGGAGAGGTTCGTGTTTGCAGTCACGGTCAAGTCAAAGGCTACACACACTCAAACGACGATCCCTGCAAAGTAATACCATAGCCTTTAATGAGATGTTACAATATTTTTGTATTTTTATTTTAATAAGAGTTTCGATCTTCTAAATACATGTAAAGAAAAATAAAATATATATATATGTGTGTGTGTGTGTGTGTGTGTGAGAGAGACGCAGAAAGAAAAAAAAGAAAGAGACGGGGTGCTAGGTTATATATTAAATGAGAGGATACTAAAAAGTTATCTTCCTCAGCCACCTCTCAAAATTTGATCAAATGACCAAACATCAGATATGTTTTTGAATCTCTTTGTGGTGAGCCCAAATGTAAAAAAAGATAAAATATGAAAATAACCTATAAAAAAAGAATTAAAATTAAAATAAAGCATTCGCTCTCCTTTAAAACCCATATCTCTTTCTCGCTCTCTCTCTCTCTCTCTCTTCCTCCTTCTCTCTCGACTAACGAGAGGGTAACTCTCATGTAAAAAGGAGGAAGTAGAAGAAAAGACTGAAAACTGCTGTAAAACGGACGTCATGTGGTCCAGAATCTAGTAATTGTGACTAGAACCCTACCAAAATAAGAGAGGCTTCACGCATAACTTACGTTATAAACAGAAAAAGAAAGAATTTTTTTTTTTAGCCAATCAAAAGAGACATTTGATGTTAGCCGAAACCAAGCTTCGCGCCAATAGCCTGGAGCCTTTTTAAAGTATATATATATATATATATATATATATATATATAGAAAGACTCCAGACAATCGACAGACAGCAGAAGAAACTAAGCAAGACTGCTTAAGACGTTTTTCTGTCCTTCGTGAAGTGCGAGAAATCACAGCATTTGGCGTCCGCAACACGTTTCCAAAGTAACCAAACACCCGACTACTACCAGAGACTGACTCGTAAACTACAAATTATCTATCCGAAACGGACTATCGCCAACCTGAATTACAAAGAACTCCAACTGAAGTCAAATAATAAACATATATTATTTGTTTATAACTTTGATTCTGTTTGTTTATTCTGAAATTTCCGAGAATTATTGCTACGACACTCTATCGCTTCTCCACACCTTCTTGTTAGTGCCAATAACTTTTCATCACTCCTTCGAATATTTACTAAACTTTGTTTATACCAACAGAAATAGAAAAAAAGATTATATTACGACAGTCTTTGGTCAGTGGTGGACAGAATCGTCTGTCTTCCTGTAAAAATTAACATTCGAAATCTTGACTTGTGATCGAACGCCGACTATGGTAGGCGATAAATACGCAAATCAATCTGGAAATAGACTTAGACTGAGCCATGCGTGCTTAAGTCCGAAATGGTAGCTGAAATAGTTGCATATTTCACATCAGTACGAGTGGTGTGGATTCAAATCCAGGGAAAATAATAGATTTCAAATGCAAATTTTCAAAGCAAACAGGCTGGCGGAAATTTAAAATATATATTTCTAATAATTGACATTTCATAAGTGAATCTTTGTGTCTAATTATCATATTTTGTAGTTTGGATACTGAATGAGAGAGCAGTGCACATTTTTTCGTCCAACTCAAGACATATTTTGAATTATAACAGAAAACTGCATATAGATTTGAATATTTATTAATGTTCTTTTCAGGAAGTTACTTCACATTGCTTTATGTAGCTTCCCTTAGATTGAAGAATTATTTCAGTGCAGCTGGTAAAGTTTGCGTACAAATTCTTCACAAACTTCACAGATATGAGATGTTATTCTTTATGGCCCAGTCCCCACAGGTCTTCAAGTTGCCGTGAATTTTTCAGATGAATTCTCTTTCGTTCTGTCCACATTTGCTCGGTGGTATTAGTCACAGTTCTGAGTTAATCAGACACCTTCACCAGTCACACTGTTGTTTTACACGTGATCTGTAGCATGGATCTCTGTCATGCTAACAAATCTCGCCTTCATCCAAGTCAAGCATCAAATGGTCCCTCTGGTACTATTCAAGCTACTGTCAATTGTAAGCAACTTTTTTGAACCATGACTTTTTACGGATTTCCAGAGCATCAGACTCGTACTTCACTGTTTTTGTCATGTAACGAAGGTTGTTCGCTTTCTGACAAATTTCCACTTATTAAAATGCAGCTCCATGCTAGTCTCATCGCTGAATGTGATCTTATTCCAAGTATCTGCATCTTATATTTCATAACACTTTGGCCACTTTAATTTTGCGTTCAAATTCTTTTTGTTTAATGCTGATTTCTTAGCTGAAATGCGCCCCTCGGTCCATGTTCTCGAAGGATGCATTTTGTAGTATCTACTGACACCAAACTGCAGAAATTAGACATATCCATTATTTTGAAGTCCTTATCTGTTTCTGTGTAGTTCTATATTGTATCTTTCGAGGGCGACCACATGTTGGTAAATCCGAAAAACTTCCAGTCATTTGAAATATCAGGAAGATTTCTGAAATGTTGTTTTTTGAAATTCCGAGTTCTTTAGCTGCTGGCACATATTTTTAACAATCTTTACGATCTCGAACTGTTTTTTGGAAAAATCCTGATCTCAAAACAACAACAACAACAACAACAAAAATTAATTGCAGAAATTTGATGTTAGAATTTTCACTATATGCCGGAAAAAAATTGGTAGTCGAAAACATTTGTGCGCTTATTTTTGGGTTCGTCTCGCATTTCCCGTCCCATTCAGAACCTTTACTATAGAATATAACAATTAAGACTGAAAATGACTCCAGAAGGGCCCAATGCTTCATCTGTAGAAAACGCGATGCGAAAGATCCCTTTATAAACTGGAAGTTACTAGCAATTTACAATAGTTTAAAACACCCAAAGACTTTTGCATGGTACTGTACAAAGTCGGGCATGAGTTACAAAACATTCAATAAGAACATAATTATAAAGTAAACATTTATTATATAAAAGAAATCGATAGTGATTTGTCAAATTAAACAAAATTCTATTTAACCATTCTACAAATAATCATTGATCCAGATACGAAAAATAATAAAAAAAAGCAAATAAGAGAAATACTTCAAAATATTGATTATTTGCTTCAATAAACTTAACGACTCGCGTTTAATAGTGTACCCCACACCGCTACATACGTTTCCAGGAGTTTATATGTCAATACCAATAACTGTATAATTAATATAAATCATTGTATGTACTTTTTCTTATGACCACATACAATGATTAAATCATTCAGTCCAACAAAAACCATACAATATTCATTTTTCTTCTTCTTCTACACCTTATATCTATTAGTTTTATTATATTATAGCTCATCAATGCCAATATCAGTGTTCAAGCCGTGGTAAAGGTCAGGATTACGAATGCTGATTTTCATTTTGAACATTTTGGTCGCGTACTTTTTCTAATTACTTATACCTTGCTGTACTGATATAAACTTAGTAAAAAGGACTTTTGACGTAGTACGACGATAAAAAAATTTGTTATGCAAGATAATTCACATTGCTCTGAGAAAAATGACATTTGCATCATCTGGAATAGGGTCCTTTTTCATTTATTTACTAAAACCGTAAAAAATGACGGAAGTTTTTAAGAAATGTTGCAGTTGCATTGATTATATATCTGCAAGGTGCCCACTAAGAATCGAACAGACGCTAGTAGACACCTAATTAGTGTCTGGTTTAATAAAATAATGACATCGGCGATTAAGTATATAAATAAACTAGGGCAAATATAACATCAGGATATCTGGAAGAGCAGATGAATTTATCAAATGTATTACTTTATATCTTTTATTTCTCTTACCTTTTTTTTTAAAATCTTCCTCATTCTTGTTATGTCATTTTTGCTTAAAAGAATCCTTTTAATTAAGAAAAATATCATGATTTAAATTGATTTTAGTTTTAAATAAGCGTATCTGTGTTATGTGGCTCTATCGATTATTTCATATACGGTAATTAATTTTTTACCGAATATTTTAAAAAATAAGGATACATTTAACATCCTTTATTTATCTTACGTTTTTACTTGACCCAAGAAGTCCTCTCTTTATTTTGTTTATTGATCCAGTTTTCTGTTTTTCTATTTAAAGTGTGTCTCGCAACAAAAAGATTTCTTTTTTGCAGTTGAATATTTCTCTTGATAATAGATAACCGTGCTGACAATCGTACATGTGGTTTTTTTCAAAATTTCCTGACGTTTTCGGCGCAAGTTACGCATAAATATAAATATCTGTCTCTTTTTGATGGCTGGCTTTAAAAAAAAAAAAGAAAAGATTGTGTTCAGCATTTTAAGTTGCATACACGTTGGAAAAGCTTGATGGATGTTTTTGGCAGACATCCAGGAAATTCATTTGACCTCATTCCAGCTGAGAATCTGGGAGTTTTCATAAAGGATATGTGCTATCTTGGACTTGGTCAAAGAATAGCAGCATTTATGAGAGCATTTGATTCGGATGATTGGTGAAGTTTGAAGGAATTAAAAGACTAATGAAACCTACTTCACTTGTTTACAAGAAGGTTGGATTTCGTAAAAAGCATAAAAATATTAAAAGTGCATGGATTTGGTGTTGCTTATAAAGAATTCAGCTTTATTATGACACATTTTTTATAACGCACTAATTCAATTATTCCTTAATCTGTACGAGTGGTGTAATGGATAGTGGCTCGGAATGAGAGATGAATTCGAATTCCAGTCAGGTTCATTACATTCACTTACACGCAAATAATCTTAATAAATGGTATGAAGCTTTCTTATCTCCCAGCTATTGGTTAAATAGTAGAACTTGTATCTAGGAAAAATTGTTATTTCTCCAAAAATTGTTAACCCAATATTTACTCATAAAATCAATAAAATTATCTATACAATCCAAAATATGTTTCCGCTTTAAATAACTAACAAGTGGTTGATAAGCCGTAAAACAATCAATATCATTTAATCTCCTTATGTGCCTCTTGCGTTTCTTTCTTTCATTTTCTTCGTTCTATGAAGAAAGAAAGAAAGAAATGCAACTGATAAAATGGTTCGTTATAAAAATAAAAAAATGACCGGGCCATATTTAGCAATGATATAACAAGCAAATTAATACGATACCATGAATGCAGACGTAAATTTCATAGAATGAGTAAGACCAACTTTGAACCACGTACCTGTCTTGTCGCCGAGACAATTCCAAGCATAGTTGAATGCCACTATTTCAAATATTTTCAGTTATTTATAAGATTTCTAAATAAAAAACATGATAAACAATTTTGACAAAAGTAAATAAAATATTTACTCGAAAGATGACATCAAAAATTATACTATTAAAGGTAATAAGCATAACTTAAACTGGTACAAGGGCAAAATGGTGTACCCCCAATTACAATGGAATCCAGCACAGAAACACTAATCTGTTAAACTAGATCGATAGCCATCGGCTAGTTCCGGAGTGACGTGCCTCCTTATTATGTTCAGAATGCACGAGGATTAAAAAATATGAGAAATGTTTAAATAGATAGAAAGGGGATAGAGACATTGAAACAGGCCAAGTCATCAACCTAGACAAGTAGTGGCGAAAATAAGAATTTATAACCTAAATGAGAAAAAAATACACCAATATATATATATATATATATATATATATATATATATATATATATATATATATATATATATATATAATAATGACAGGCTTAGCAAAACGAAAACCAAGAGGGAGTCTGTACATGTTGCTTGCAGGCACGTTTGTAACAGATAAGTCCAATGGCGGACAGGCATACACGGCCGCAGTAGTTGCAGCTGAAAGTACGGCATGGGCATGATGGCATAGCGTTGAGGTACTTCCTCCTCTGCCTCTTGTCCCTGAGAGCGGCCCTGCAGGTATTTTCAAAGGAGACAGCATGGTTGAAGGTGAGATGCCAGGCGTCACGGTTCTCAGCTAGGGTTGATCATTGGCTATCATTGATGAGACAAGCACCAAAGGCAATTTTTGAATCGCTTCTT
This sequence comes from Acanthosepion pharaonis, assembly GCA_903632075.3. Taxonomy (NCBI): domain Eukaryota; kingdom Metazoa; phylum Mollusca; class Cephalopoda; order Sepiida; family Sepiidae; genus Acanthosepion; species Acanthosepion pharaonis. Next base: position 258,985 of record CAHIKZ030000805.1, on the reverse strand, counting down.
TGGTAACCCTCTGCCGCGATAGCCAATGGAGAGCTCGCCGTACAATAAAATTTTACGCAGGCGATGATTCTCTACCCTGGAAACGTGTCCAGCCCATAGTAGCTGGGACTTCACCAGCATAGCCTCAATGCTAGTGATCTTCGCCTTTTCAAGGACTTCAATATTGCTGACGAATATTTTTCTCATTATGATTTCCCTTTCGTCGTAATGAGATATTTCGTTGTTATGGTAACAGGAGCCATAGCAACGGGGTTACTTTTCAACAATGTAGCTAATAATCACATCATCATGATCACTGACACCAATAATAAAAAGTGAATGTTTATTATTTATTCTCTAATTAGTTTATTGTAAATCTAGTTAAGTATTTGCTAAGGCACAAGTAGTCGGTGTTTTTTATTATTATTATTATTATTATTATTATTATTATTTTGCGAATGAAGATTTCTCGTGCGAATGTGTTACGAATGGAACGAGTCAAGAGAAAATAGAATAGTGAAGACCATTATCACTTCTTTACTTTTATTTGGCATCGTGCCATATATGTATTTCTTACAAATAAATACGATCGGCCGAAACTTGAACATTTCTCCTCTGGAATTTCTGGGAGACTGCCCAACTTCTCTCTGGGGTGACGGTTTATATAACTGCATGTATTACGATTCGTCACCACGCTTGCAACACCGGGTGCAGCTGTAATATCACATGATTCTGCATTAGGATATTCTCCTCAGGTCAACCCCACATCTGGCTTCCCTTGATGGTTTGGTGTTATATTGAGTGCAAATTCTATACGAGCATAATACTACATATATCTTAAAATTAAACTCTTGAAGCATTAGTAATCACGAAAGCCTAACAAACAAAACATGGACAGAGAATCATGCGAGGTTGTTGAGCCGTTGGAAGTTAAGAGTGTGATAAAAGGTAGTGTAGACAATCAGCGAGTGTGTATTAAGACTGAGCGCAATCTTTCAACCTTTTTCTTGTTGCTTTTCTTAAGGTTTTTTTTTTGTTTTTAATCGACCTCAGGCAAGATCACAGCGTTCACAACCCCGCACAGCAATAAATTGTGAACTCCATCATTTTTTCAATGGCTGTATAATACGTATCTCGCTACAGCTGCATACTGTTTTGAATTCAGATTTGTCTTTCTCCTAGACTGCGGACCACGGCTAGAGAGCCCAGACTACACTGCCATTTAACTCATAACTGGGAGAAGAAGAGATAGTTTCATATTTTTCCCAATGTTATTTATGCCAAGTGAATGTAACGAACTCGGAGAGGATTCGAACTCAGCGATCCTTATTAGAATTTCCCAGCCGCCATCCATTACATTACTCATACATTCAGAAGTTGAATATTACTTTCCGTCGGTGAAAAGAAAAATAAATAAAAGAATTTTTTAGACTACACCTACGACACAATCAATTTCCTGCGTCTATACACAGAAAAATGCTTTTGGTACATCAGCTGGTCGATCGAGTACACTTACACATTCACACGTATGTGAATATTATAAAAAATACCGGTCAAAAATAAATTTTATTGATTTAAATATTGACTCAATTAAGCAATATTAAGTGTTCTCATTCCTAATTGAGAAAATATGTATTTGAAAGAAGGTACACATGTACTATAAGAAAATCAGCCATCTTTTTGTCTTGGGAACGAACCTAAAGTTGGAACTTGTAATATCTTAAGTTCACTTCTTAAGTATTTGTTATTTCATAATAACAAAACCAGTAACTTGAGACTAACCTTCTTCTAAATTTTATTTTCACGTTAAATTTATGATGAAAAGTATCACCAACATGGTAACGATGACAGATTTTAAATACTGATCATCTCAGTACCTTTCTGGAATCACTTGATGTTTTCAGACTTTTGTTTCGGCCGGTAGGCTGATGTTTCGAGTCATTTGCTTTAGCCACTGGGATGATATTCTTAATCGTTTGCTGTGACGACTGAGCTTGTTCCTCGAGTTCTTTACTGTAATCCTTGAGCTGATATTCTCAAACATTTGCTCTAAACATTGATCTTATGTCCTCAGTTCATTACTGTAACCTTTCAGCTGATGTCATCAATACTTTTCTCTAACTACTGAGCTTATTTCCTTAGTATTTTGCTATCTCTATCTATAAAAGGCAGGATGTATGTGTGTGTGTAATGAATGCACGGCAGCAATTTTCGATGGATTTGCACCAAAATTTACATGCACATGCTCCAAGTTAGCAAGAAGGCCAAGACCGACTTTGCATTTCCCAACTCCCATCGATAGTGGAAATAATCGATTTTTTCATCTTTCTACGGCAGTTTTCATGTAGTTTCGGCCATTTTGTATTGGCCAGAGTGAGAGCCTATAGCTGGCTGCCACGAATAGGCAGGAAGATTCTATTGGCCAGCGTGAGAGCCAACAGTTGACTGACACGAATGTTAACTAGCATGCTAGCATGAAAAAAAAATCGATAGCTGCATTCGTCACAAGTGGGAAAAAATTTAAATCTGCATGGCACTTTACTCCAATTGGCTCATTCACTTGCTTAAACTCAACGTTGATTCTGATTCCACAGAACTGGGTTGGGTGTGAAAAGTATTTGTTGTTAACATTCTTTTTTCATTCGGTTTTTCCAGTTACGAGTCCTTTTTTAAAGCTGATCGTTTTGTGTTCATTTTGTTTAGTTCTTTTTTCGTAACAGATTTAATGTTTAGTATAGAGCTTAGAAAAAATTCACAAAGAAGTAAGGCATGTAGCAACATCAGTACGGCAAAAGGCACTCCTTTAAAGACAAGGAATGGCAAAATATTTTAAGTCAAGTGATAGCGATTGCTGTATGAGTTGTACGATTTTTGAATCAAGTACGGGCAACGCCGGGTCATGCTGCTAGTAGCTACTAAGCTTATATTCTCAATCCTTTGCTTTAATCGCTGAGATGATGTGCTTAGTTCTTTGCTTTAACCACTGACCTGCAATTCTGTTTTCTGCTAAGTTTATGTGTTCAGACGGTGGCTTTAACAATAGATATTATATTTTGTTAGTCCTTGGCTTTAACCACTGAACTCATGCACTTGCTTTAATTATTGGGCTTAAGCTCGAAACATAACTGTAGTTATCGGAGATTATATTCAGATTAGACCGCCCCTTTGCAGACCAGCACTTTAACCAGAGTTGGGATTAGAATTATTTCGTGTTAAATTTTAATTCCTTAAATCTAATCTAATTTCACACATTGAGTTGCTGAAAATAAAGATTATTTATTATAAACTAAAGCATCCTAAAATACTTAAAACCAAATATCTTTATAGTAGAATGTTATGTACAGTAGAATAATCGATATATCGATTTCCAGCCTCATTTTTTATGAAACAATGCAAAAAACAAACAAAATCAATCAAGCAAAAAACATTTATTATGTTAAGAATCTGAGGAAACGTTTTTGCTGGAAGTCAACATTACAAAGAGATCGGGCACCTCGACAAGCTATCTTGGCTGACCATTACGACTGAGTTGTGGATGCTCTATACTTGTGGCCTTGTGTCAAACCAAACTAATCTATTCGCAGGGAATTATATATAAATCGTTCAGATAGCGTTATATATATGGTGGATTCCCCTGTTGTCTTCGATGTGTAAGGGTCTAACGATTCAGCTCCTAGAACTGAATAATGAGACTAGCCGGCACATAACATTTGATTATATTTGTGAAGTCTTGTGCAGAAACAATTACACTTTTTGGATGAACTGAATACAGATAACTGGTGCATATAGTGTATCACTTAGTCTCCAAGCAGCGCTCCTGAATATTTTATTTCAGAGTTCTTCTAGACTCGTTGCCAACCAAGGCTAAGGAGCCGAATCTGTCTTAGTAAATCAATCGCTGCGAGAGAAGAGATGGATTCATACCTTTCACAAGGGCATTTGCGCATGAGTGAGTATTACAAACTCGACTAGAAATCGAACTTGGCTCACCGATTTCTCATCCCAA
>CAHIKZ030000805.1:207500-250000 GCA_903632075.3 Acanthosepion pharaonis | reverse complement strand
CACATTTTCCTTTAGTGGTTACTTCCAGCAATACAAAGTACCGTATCACAAGCAAAAAAAAAAAAAAAAAAAAATAGTGGCAGATTGTTTCATGGAATCTAGAGTCACGAATCTCAATCCCACAGGGCACCTTTGGGATGTGATGGAAAAGGAGATTCGAATCCTGAAGTACATCCAGAACATCCTCGAATCCATGCCGAGAAGTGTGGCGGTTCTAAAAGCAAAACGGAATCCAACCCTGTATACTTTAAAAAGTATATATATATATATATATATATATATATATATATATATGATGGAATCTCTCGTCGATTTCGACGTATGAGGATCCGACAAACTAACTCAGTTTTTATGATTGTGCCGTATGTGACACTTCAGTCCCGCTAGTGACCTGCCTACAAGTCCACATATAGTGCAACAGCGAGAATCACGGGACATAGCCACAAGAATATTTGCTGCTTTATATATATATATATATATATATATATATATATATATATGTGTGTGTGTATGTGTGTGTGTGTGTGTATGTGAAATATTATATGGAACACAAAAACATAAAATTTCTCTCACTACATAATTGATAAACAAATAAATTAAATTAACCTAAGAAAAAGAAAAATGAACAAAAATATAATTAAATATGACAATATAAAAAAGCAACAGTAAACTATTTTATAGAAAACGGTCACCACAAATTAAAACATTATAAGAAAGCTTATAAAATGATACATTGATAGATATCAGCTGTTGACAAAAACAAATCAACCTCACCACAGAAAACTAATAAACCTCTAATATGATCGCCACGAACGATGCAACAAAAGTCGATACTACAACAAACCAATGCTGTCGATGAATTCGCTTCCCTACTTGGAGAATGTCATCCTAATGATAATAATCCTAACATTGGTTACATAACCACTAAATTATGGCACCTATTAACATGCCATTTATCCGATAATAGTTCGATTAAATCGCATATATCGCATATAACCAAGTAACAAATGAACAAAATTATAAATCAGAGAAATCCTCACCAGCAATACATAAATATTATATAATCTTAAATGTAAAAACTACAAATACGAGAAATATTAAGGATGAAAACAAACAAACCAACATGAATAAAATATTATTAAATTAAGAAAGAAAAATATTAAATACATTTCATACATAAAAACGTCTATACTGGACTTTCCCTGTCGTTTTCGACGTATGAGGGTCTAGCTGCCCAGTTCTTAGAACCAAACAGACTGACATGATTTTAGCGATGAAGTCTTGCGATTAGCCAACCACATTTTTCATAAGAATCAAATACAAAGAACCAGTGCATACTGTAGGGCCCAGTCTGTCATTGAAGAGAAGAACTGGATTCATACCTTTCCCAAGGGTATTTTCACGTAAGTGAATGCAATGAACTCGACTGGAATTCGAACTCGGGTGCACGCTTGCTATATATATATATATATATATATATATATATATTATATATATATCAAAATTTCTTATCAAATATATATATATATATATATATATATATATATATATATATATATATATTAAGCAACAATTTTTAGAAAAACATAGTCATATACATAATATTAGGCAGATATTAGTTGATAACACAATAATACTCACACATACACACAGTAAAAAGAACCTTCAGATATTGGCGGCCATCTACATTAAAACGAAGCAACCCACATTCAACAAAATTACATTTCAAACTAGTCACAACACATTACATTGCATCTAGATATTGGTTCTGTTGTAATACTTCGGTCTATCGCGTGGTATAACGTTATAGAACCACATCTTGAACTTACGATCTGTTAACGTCACATAGCAATTTTCTATGTCAGACTAAACAAAATATCATCTTTGACGGTGGATATATTTGTTTCATGTCTGTATAACCACTCTGCTAGGAAAGATTCATTTATTTCGGAATTATATTAGAATAATCCAGAAAATACTCCAAGCAAACCACCTGCAGATGGAGGAAAAGAATTTAGTAAATACACAAAAATAGAAAAGGGCTTATGACAAGGATTGGCCTTTTCATCGAACTCATTCAAGCTTTACAGTAATGCAATCCTGAGAGAACTAGAAGTCCTACCAGGATTTGGTGGACATAATCTTAGTAATATAAGATGGGCAAATGACATAGTGTTGATATCAGACACAGAAAGGAAAGTACGGGAATACCTAAATAAGTTAGTAAAAAAAAGTGAAAAGAAAGGACTAAATTGTAAGTAGACAATTTATGATTGTCAGCAAAAATAACAGCACAAGATGTGGACTATGAATTGGAAACAGCAGAATCATTCAAAACTCAAAATTTAAATATCTAAGAAGTTTTTTTAAAAGTAGAGGCAAAATATGACACCGAAATCCGAATGCGCATTGGAATAAAGAATGGTGCCTTCTAAAAGCTAACAGAATACTGAGAATACCATAGACTGAACATGTGAGCAACGACAAAGTTGTAAGCAAAATAGAAATAAAAAGCACTCTTTTGCTTATAATCAGAAAGAGACAGTTGAAATTTCTAGGGAATATAACGAAGAAAGAGGCTTGGAGAATTTGATACTCACAGGATATATTGACGGCAAGAATAACATCGAACATCAGTGAGTTACCTACCTAATGAACTCGTGCAAATGGATGGCAGAACAGTAACCGGGAGAGATGATGAAAAAACAAACTTAACTAAGAGAAAAGAATGATTAGGAAGAGATTCGTCACATAAAAGAAGAAAAAGTTTAAAGCATACATTTTATTGCAAACAGATAAACGAATGTATATATACACCCTTGATCTGAAGATCACATTGAAGCGTGAAACTGATAGTAACCATACAGTTTTGATTCCTGTGTGAACACTATCATTTAACGCTCTATCTTCGATTCTGAGCACTCTTCTGTCCCTATAAATATAGTAAATTTTAAACTATATATATATATATATATATATATATATATATATATATATATAAACTCAAATCTTCTGTGTGTATCCACTAAAATATGAATTTCTGTTTTAATTTTGGGAATGAGGACTTATTGTTTATATATAAATAGTGTAGATAAAAATCTTAAATTTGAATATATAAAATTGGTTTTTATCTGTGTTTGTGTGTGTATGGGCAAATATATATATATATATATATATATATATATCTGGCACCAAATTTACGTTGTATTATAATTTTTATTTATCAGTATTTATCTCAGTGATTTTTTAATTCAGCTTCTACAAACAAATTTTGTTTAAAGAAAGGAATATTTTCTTATTAATTTACAATCTGATCTGTTGTGAATAAACGAATTGTTTTGATGATTGTTGTATATTTAAATTGCTTATTTATTCAAAGAAAGACAGTTTTTGCCATGAAAGTGGCAAAGACTTTTAGATCACAGCTTGGGAAGTAAGGGAAGTAAGCAATGTATAAAGGGAAGTAAGCGATGTTCATGTTTTTTTCGAAAAGCTATCAAATCTAAATTTTCATATCAGAAATATTTATTCTAAGGATTGTTTATAAAAATAATCTACTCAATTTGCTTTATTTAATAATAGACTTAATTTTTGTTTTATATATACTGAGTTTATTTAAAGATAAAATCAAACATTTTATTGCTAAAAACGAATTAGACGCTTTAAGCATAAAAGAAAATATCGATGGAAAAACAAAATTTTCTACGTTTTAATTTAATACAAGAAACATTGTTTCTAATTTCGCCGTCTTATCTATTTAATTTACATATGCGACTAATATGATTACAGTGTTAAACGAATAGCAAAAACAATCAACTAACCTACCTACTTACCAAGCTATTTTAATTACGGCAATTTCATTATCATTTTATGACATATTCAAATCTCTCAATAAAGATATCTTTCAAGCAAAGAAAAAGGATTTGATCTTCAGAACGCTTGGTATTATTGCTAGTATATATATTAGGTGTACGCTAGAGCTCCCTGTGAAAAATCAGTTTCCAGCTGTATATTCACTTTCCACTTTTCAAAAAAATATAACTAAAAGGAGATAAATTAAATAAAAAAGTAAACTTTATTGAATTTTTACATAAACCTATATGTGTGTGTGTGTGTGTGTGTGTGTGAGAGTGTTGTCTGTGTGAGTGAGTGTGACTGTGTGTGTGTGTGTGAGTGTGTGTGTGAGTTTCTGTCTTTTTCTATGCGTGTGCTGAATTCGGCTAAGTATCTGTATGCTGAAAAAAAAAACATGTTTGTGTTTATCTACATAAGTATATAAAATACTTTTCTCCCAAAATTGTTTTCAGTTTTTATCTATCCATAAAGATTTTTTTGTGTTTATCTTCAAACGGAAGTCGACATTGTCAAGCACTGATGTCGTTTTCTGCATAAAAAAAAAAAAATAAAAAATATTTTAATGGCTGATGACAATATGATATGATCCACTGCCTGTCATTGAGTATGTACCAACGTGTGCACAAGGCTGTACAGGTGTGGTGTTTGTGTGTGTCTGTGTGTGTCTGTGTGTACGTGTGTGTGTTAGAGAGAGATAGAGAGAGTGGGAGAGAGATAGAAAGACAGACAAAAAAAAGGTATGTATAGAGGTAGAAAGAGATTAATCTGCGGAAAGAGAGGAAAACCTATGAAATATCAAAGGTTGTATGCAGGATTTGAAAAAAAAAATGAGATATCAATGTAAACAGAAGAAAATATATATTGATAATGAACAGACTGTGAAAGATAGGGAGAGATAATGATTGAGACATATAATAATAGACAGATTGAAATAGATAATGATGAACGTATTGAAACTGATAGATTAGGATGAATTGAGACAGATAAATAAAGTTGGACAGATTGAGACAAAATGTGATGAATAGAATGGGACAAATAACGATGGACAATTTGAGACAGGTAGATAGATAATGATGGACAAATTGAGACAGGTAGATAGATAATGATGGACAAATTGAGACAGGTAGATAGATAATGATGGACAAATTGAGACAGGTAGATAGATAATGATGGACAGATTTGAGACAGGTAGATTATGATGAACTGATTAAGCTAGCTAGCTAGATATTTAAACCGTGCAGGTAATACAGATTTTATAGTTTTGCGATTGTACTTAATGTTATGAAGAATAGTCAATTCCGTCTTTATGGTTACATGATTATATTTCATCTTATGTACAATAGTTACATTCGAAATCTTGACTTTTACCTAGATTCAAAAACCGATTTTGGGTGTCCAAAGCAAATCATATCGGTTCAAAATGAAGATATGGATATGAACATATTTGGAGAGGCATATATATATATATATATATATATATATATATATATATATATATATATATATGAAATGGACAAAGTCCGACAATTATTTTTAAGACATTTTTTAAAAATGTTTATACGTTCTTTTTATAGATACAAATACTTAAGTAAATGCTCTGTTTATAATAAACAATATTAATAACATTTACCGGCCTGAATATCCGAGAAATTTTCATAGAAAATATGCGTCTTCCGACAGGAATCGAAACTGTATCCTATACGGAACCGTCATATAGCCTGACGTACATTAACCGTTTCGGCCAGAGAGGAGCGTTCGGTTAACAAGGTTGATTTTACTGTTTTTAAACACAATTCTTCGTGATTTTTCTCTTATTCATTCATATCTGCTCAATGCGTATCCAATGTAAACAAATGACGTCACACATTATGAAATGGACAAAGTCCGACAATTATTTAAGACATTTTTTAATGTTTATACGTTCTTTTTATAGATACAAATGTTTAAGTAAATGCTCTGTTTATAATAAACAGTATTAATAACATATTTCTATGAAAATTTCTCGGACATTCAGGCCGGTAAATGCTTCCGTTTCACACTCCTCCTCTTTCTTTTGAATAAAAGTAGATACTTGTCCTTTGTTTCTTTTATAACATTGGCTTTTCGGTTCCTTCTAAATTCTACTTCAACTCTATACTTCTAATGTCTCCACCTAAAATTCTCAAATTTTATTTACTTTTTTTTTCTTTCGTCAATAGGAGTAGATAGATTCGCATACTGACCAGTACAAATTCTTTCCGATCTTTTTAACAGGAGTAGAGGTTTATCCCTTGTTTCCTGATTAGGGTTAGGTTTCCGGTTCCTTCTAAAGCGTTTTCCTTCTCTTTCACTTCCGGTAATCACTTGTGTCTTGGTGGCATTATCTCCTTGCTTGGGATCGTGCATTTTACGGCTTGTCAGCCATTGTTGCGTTATTCAGTGCCCAAGTTGGTATAGAGCACCTAGTGAGGATTGAATTCACTACTCAGTTATAATTGCCAATCATACTAGTCTAACTGCTAGCTATCACTACACGCAGAGGGGCCTGATACGGAAGGGAGTGTTAAAAAAGAAATATTTTTGTGTAAAATAAATGCTGTTTTCATCATTAAGCTACAGACTTACTGATTTACTTATGTACAATTTCGTAAATTTATTTATAATTTCTTTGAACCACATGGTACACATACTCGAGCGTGCATATGAAGTTTCAGTTAAAGTTTCACGAGAGAAGACGTGTAAAGTCTCTCTCTCTCTAACAAAAACTGTTTACGCCTAACAAAACCCGTTGAGCAGTAATTGATATGTTCTTATGTAACGTATTTTAAAATAAATATATCTTAATAAATTCAATAGATTTATCTTATCTGTGACGTGCAGATCTATGTATGCGAAACTCCGAGACGGAAGATAAGTTATTGGAAATTGTGTGTGTGTGTGTGTGTGTATATATATATATATATATATATATATATATATATATATATATTATATATATATATATATATATATATTGGTACCTAAGATGATATTTGAATCCAGGTGAAGTCACGGAATGGTTTACAATGTAAGGCACGCTATTTTTTACCAGTAGTGTACCTTATTTTTTCTGGCCCTCAAGTCTGTCATCCTTGTATAATCCATAATGTAATGCCTGTGCGTACATCTTCGATATTACAACTATAAGTAATCACAAAGTTGTTCTTGCTATTCACTACAATTGCAACCCCACCTAATTCGATCACTAAACACTCAATTTGTTTCTTCGATTCCATTTTGTCTTTCATAACGAGGCTCACATTTGACGATTAGATGGACAATGAGCGCTGAGTTCATTTTTTATGTTTGTTTTGCAATCTATATGATGGTATGGTTACGATTTTTTATTTCATCTGTGAGTGCAAACAGATATAGTCTCAGGGTAAGTGATGTCAGTTGGAACTGATAGTGCATGTTCCGATCGTATCGTATTACAAGACTTCTTGTATGTAAACAGCTTCGATCCCATGGAATTGTGTGGAAGTGGGTGTAATGAGTTGGAAGGATTGATGCCACTGAAATATTAATCCAGTTACGAAGCGATAGAAATGAATGCCTTATATATATATATATATATATATATATATATATATATATATATATATATATATATATATATATATATTAAAAAAAATCATTTCACTCCAAGCTATAATAGTGCTAAATGATGCAAAATAATATTAAAGCCACACTAAAAAAAACAGGGTATATTTTAAAAATATCTAAATCGTAGTTTTTACGAATAAAGAATCATTTTTTGAAGACTCGCATGAGTGAAAAGATGTAAGGATTCTTCATTAAAATAAGATCATGAAGATAGTTCATGCGTCAAACACACACACAGAGACTCACACACACGTATATATATATATATATATATATATATATATATATATATATATATATATAAAAATGTTTTCCTCTATTATTCTTGTTGTATGTGGCCTTGAGTTGTAAAGGAGATGAACAGCAGTTTTCTGTTAATCCACTGAGTACGCTGCCATTGTTCTGTAAAAAATAAGTTATCTTAGCATACTCCAAATTTATTCTTAACTACCACATATGATTAGTAATTAGAATGATACAGTCATCATCACCCTCATTTTCCCTAAAGGAGAAATTACTTATGATTCAACCTAATATTTAACATACAGGATTTTTATAAATATGGGATGATTGACTGGTGTGATATTCTTTTATGACGTATCAGTCATTTTGAGGTCATTTAAAGCTGAAACATATTTTGGATTGTAGAATGTTGCCTACAGTACCCGGTGTTCCCAAGCGGCTATTCGGAACACAGGGTTAGTATTTTAATGAAAGACCGCTTGCCAAGTGGTCTTTCATCAAAGCTGCTTAACTTCGGTGATCGAACAAAAAAATATGGGGTATCACTCTATTCATTATGTTTTTCTATGTCAATTTGTGAATATCTATTGTTTAAGCAAATTTGACACTTGTCTCTGTGCACAAATAACTGTGTATTAATTCCCTCCCTCGTTCCTCTTTGTCGATGTGTAAAGAATAAGGAATTAGTTTTCTTTTTTAGTTAAACCAGGAATCCATTTAGACTGATCGCATTCGACTATACAAAATACCGACAGGATCATTGTTGAATCTGATATTTCCTCCTTTTGTTTGCTATTGTTTTGACCAAGTAGACAAAAATATGCTCGTCGTTTTTATAAAATAACATTTTTCAAAGTTAAAGTCACGTAATCAGACGTACACATAAATCATGTGATTTGATTACGTGCTCTCGTTCGCTCAAATCTAGAATCTTGACCTTTGAGGTCATTCCACGTAGTTAAATATACTACAACTGTTACAAGAAAAAATCGATCCGTATCATTGATAGACAGCAAATAAAATAGAACTACAGACTTTCGACAAGATTAGAATACACTCTGTACTTCCAGTATTTTGCAGCCGACAACTCGAAGCTGATTTATGACAAATACACACCATATTCTCAAGTTTAAATAGAACTGAAAAAGAATTTTAAAAATAAAATAAACGAGAAATTATTTCTTACATTAAATATCGTCTTTGGAAAGTTTTAAAAAATTTAGAATAATACTTTTTCTTTGGTCACGGGTAATTCTCGACTGCGTATATTATAAGACCTGTGGAAAATGTTTGGCTTATTCTATCGCGTAGAATGTTTGGCTTATTCTATCGCTCTATGAAGTACTTGAGTTCTACTTTCATGCTTTATCTTTACCATCGTCAGTTTAGAACAAAAGTGGAATATTTCTACCATATTTGAGCTAAAGCTGCTCAGTCTTCACTTTCTAGTCTGCGATTCAAAATCGTTTACGCGGAGTTGTGGGAAAAATTCATTCTTCACTCTGTAGACTCTTTCTTAAATGCAACGACACAAACCTTTCGCTATACTATAGATATTTCCATGGCAATGTTCAGGTGTACTCCATTTTTTTAATTCCAACGTTTCAAACATTTACTGATAGGACGCAAAATGCTACTTCCTGGAGTTGAATCATCCGCATTTCCCCCGTATTCCAAATGTAATGAAAACGTTCAACTCGGCTTTTCTCCAAGAACCGTTACTTTGTGGAACAAACTCCCGTATGTATGTTTTCTCAAACACTACAAATAAACAGTTAATCGGTCACTAAATCTTTTAAGTCGAGTCATTTGTTATTTATTCTCCTTATTCTCATCATCTTCATTTCCTACCACTTTCTCTTTCACTCACATCACACCTCATCATCATAACTATTTTAACAGCAACGCTCTACCTTGACTGGCTCTTCAGTATTGTATTGGGTGGATTTTTAAAAAGTAGAACGATCTGTAACATATGATTTATACAGGATTGCTCTGTTGCCTAGGATGATAGTGAACCTGTTCTCAAACGAGTATCCAAGTGTTGCTTTCCGTCCGTCAGCATAGGATAATTGTTTTTACTTGGCCTTGGACTAGAATCAGATTAACGGTGGCCTCTGCCTATGATCAAAATTAAGGTACACAGTTCTCTCGAATGAGAATATTTGTGAGCTCTGCGTAGGATCCTCGATCCTCTTCATAGGTTTGCTCTCTGGATTAATTGATTAATTACAAAGGTGTTACTGGGATTTTCATGGTCTTCCTTGTGATTATAATCCTGACGAATGGATGTATCACACTAGAGTAGTAAGCAAACAAATATTTCAAGCTATTAATCAAGTAATGATTTCGCGTCTCACTGTGTGCTCTACACTTGAAATAGACATGATGATTTATTCATCGTAGTTTAGTGGCTGATTAGCATGACTTGCAGATTATTACTACTCGAATGTATTCAACTTTATTATGTGTCATACGCTTGTGGATTTGTAGGAAAGAAACACATGCTGTGAAGAGCAATGACCGTCCGCGTCCTGAAAGGATATTGTATATAGAAGAAGAAGAAGAATAAGCTAAGATTAGTAAATATATGTAATGATACCGAATGGATTCCTCTCGATGAAACAGTGCTTGGAAAGTTAATCACGTGACTAAAATGATCGATAATACAACAGTACTCTACAAATATAACAGAAAAAAAAACGATTAAAAATTTTAGAGGTTCTTCAGCAAAAGACGGAAAACTACGGCCAATAAAATTTCTTTTAATATTGATGTCTTTAATTCGTACGGTCATTTAATCACATGACGCTGTCTTATCTCTCGAATTCTAATTTTTTATTTCTTGAAAATGACCAACAATGGTCGAAAGTACTCGTAGTGTTCCATACAATTTCTGCAGGTTCCTTTAAGAATTTCCACCCGATATATATATATATATATATATATATATATATATATATATATATATATATATATAGGAAGGCATGGATTTTTCTGTTTATTCATTCATGACAGTGAGCACCCACACATTCGTAACTAGGTACCTATCTGTGTGTATATGTCTATAATGTGCGCACGCGCGCGCGTGTGTTTGTGTGTATGTGCGCGTGTGTGCATGCTGTAGAAGATCGGGAACCATCTCACTGTTGGTGTTTGAATAGCTGGAACTTGTGCATATCATTGACAACGAATGGCGTGATTCTACGGATTTGGATGTGATGAATGTGTGTGTTGGGAAGGGAATTGGCTGTGCGCGCGCAAGCGTGTAGTGATGGGGTGCTACGGCATTATGCAAAGGAAGAGTCGGTCAAGAGAGATGTATTCATAACATCCTTTTGCAGAAACGAAATGAGTGTACGTTGGGTCGTGGTGGAAATGTGATAGGCGTGATTCGGGTGGATACTATTTTTTTTTTATTAGATGGCCTGCGTTTTTCTCTCGCCTTTATTGATATTTATCTCGTAAGCTGAGTTTAGTATAGCACAGTGCCTAATTGAGGTGGTTGGTTGGTTGTATGTTGAGGAAGATTATCAGTATTCTAAATGATGGTTGCCTGCTTAGCATGATGAAGATTAGCATTCAAACCACAGAATTTATACCTGAACTCGAACCCTGACCACTGACACCGTTATAGTCAGATATATGGTCGGATAGAGGCAACTACGTCAGCCATTAAGTGAGTCACGTCTCCAACCTTTACTGATAGTTTCTTAGTTATGGGATTACACATGTGAAAGAAAACGAATAAAAATAAAAAAATAAAACACTGAAAAACGTAGATCTGTAGATAGATAGATAGAGATAGATAGATAGAGAGAGAGAGAGAGAGAGAGAGAGAGAGGGGTTACGGGCGAGAGAGAAAGAAAACAAAGGGGAAAGAAATACAGAAGGAAAAGGAGAAAGATAGAAAGAAACTGTATTTATAAAGTTCCTCACACTGTCAGTGTTCATGTGTATTCCCTTTTAGATTTATTGCCGTTATTCTTCGTAAAAGAAAGCCATAATCGTGTGCGTGCGCTGTAAAAGAAAGAAAGAAAGAAAAAAATGGCCGTTATCTAAACCAGTTAGATCTTACTTAATGGATGTAGCTGCTCGACTTAATACACATTTTACATATACTTACGTAATACAAAGACAATAATACTGATAAAAAACATCCTTTGATCCAGTAGGCCATTACTTTGTGTGTATATATATCAGGGCGATACCTATAACAGGTTTAGCAGCCATGCGACTGGGTCTACGACTGGGGGCGAACATGTGCAGACCTAAATTACAATTTAATCTTTTTAAAAAGAAATATCTTTTTTTTAGCCCTGGAGTAACTTAAGTTTATTATTTAAAACACTGAACTTTCTTTGAACGTGTAGTATTCTAACTTTGTTAACAAACACACTTTTTAATACAAAATTGACAAAATTGTGAATAAGAATTCATGTAAATTTTTACATTGTAAAATTAATGAAAAATGTTATTTATTAAGAATGTTCTCTCAGAAAATTAATTTCATAATTAAATGCGGTAAATTTAATATTTTATGAGTATTCTTTAAAATATATGTGAAAAAATGTAAATGAAGAAAACTACAATTCCATGGTGATGTTGAACTATTTTAAACTACGAAACTCATTACAAATGTCCTTAGGATTTTGTCACATAAAAGTGAATGTATTTTTCTCTACAATAATGAACATATTGACAATAAAATTTATTTTTATCAATAATCTTTGTACTTTTTAAACCTTTTTTATAAGTATGTCGAATTTTATTTTTATTGTCCTTCGTAAATAGATGAAATATGAAACCTTTTCCAGTGGAATTGTACAATAGGCTTCGTGACCAGAAATAATCATTTCCTTCCAAATTGATTTTCTTATTACTATTAAACTCTCCAGATCATGAATATTAAAAAAAAAATATTAATCATAGTCTAAATTATTTTTTGAAATTATTTCTTCCCAAGCACGGCGTCAATGCCACTAGAATGCAGGGTGATACAGGGAGTGAAAGTGAAAGAGGATGAGAAGACTGGAGAGGATTGAGGAAAGAATAACAAAAGGAATAGGGTTAAAGAAAAACCAAAGATGGCGATTGACATTGCATTTAAACTTTTGAAGATTGTAGTTATCAGGGAAGCAAGATATAGGAAGGGAGTGGAAAGTGGGTGAAAAGAAATTATTAGAGTAGAAGTGTCGGTTGTATCTATCTAGTTCAACATTAGAAAGGTGAAACCTAGTTGCCAATCGAGTAGACGGGGCACAAGGAAAAAAGCTTTTCAGAGCAGTTGCCATGAAAATATTTGTAGAAAAGATAGAGGGAAGCCACGTTAAGTCGGTGAGAAAGTGACCGAATTCGAGATGCCTGCGGTGCATATTATTGAACAATTTAATATTGATAAAACTATATTCTATTAATACAACGATTATCCAGGCTATAATTACTGAAATCATGGATATTTGATAGATGAAATGTCATTTGATAATTTACAAAACCTGAAAATAGGATTTCTAAAGTTATTAAAATGTCACTTCTGTATATAGCAATGTATGTTAAAAGAAAAATAAGAAATATCTAATACTATTAAAACTTTATTTTTAAGTATATGGACAATCTTTGAAAGATATATATTGTGGTAATTTAAAATTCCATAAAGTGTCACAGTAAAGTGGGTATTTTCTGTTTTATAATATTTGGTATTACTAAATAGAAAATTCGAAGGAATCTTTTGACATATGATATTAGTTTCTGAAATACATCATTTCAATATGAAAAAAAAAGTATAGGATTATAATATTGTGAAATATATTTAAAAAATGTTTTATTCTCCAAAAGCAATTCAAAAACTAACACTAAAAACTGGAATTATCTTAATATTTTATTTATAAAATGTTTCTATAATTTCCCTGTCTCATTTCTCATTAAGATGACATATTAAAAATTCATTTTTTTCAAGGAGTAAATATATTTTCATAAAGCTACACTAAAAAAAAACAAAAACAAAAACAAAAAAAAACAAACCCAAAAATAACGACACCCAGTCAAAGAAACGTCTATCAGGTAATTTTTATTTTTCCACCTTTTTACACATAATGAATTGGTTAACTCACCAAATTCTCCTGTTAATTTTGTGTTCCTGTTAATGTAAATTGATTTTAATTGTTATTAAAACTATGTATATTAGTAATATCTATTATCGTATCATAGTGAAATAAGTATATTCTTCATCTGTAAAACAAAAGCTGACACCTGTAGATGTGACAAAATTACAGAATAAAATTTACAAAAATTATGAAATTTATTGTCTGCTTGAGATTAATTATGTTTTTTTTTTGTAAGTAATTTCAAATTTTGTTGATAGTTGATTTTTTAAAATGTTGGACTTACTTTCTGATTGCAAGCTTTAATCAATTAGTATAAACAAACTGACATATTATTTTTGTAACATCATCTAAAAAAGGTACTAATTTGTGGCGAATAAAGTGATTTATTTTGTGCAGTTAGTTGGTGGAGGAAATTAATTTTGTTCTTTCTTTTGTACATTTGCATTTATGGAAATAAGTCAGTTTTTATTTTGTGTTTCTTAATAATATATATAGTTGCTAATTAACTAATTGCTGAATGTTAATAACGACCTCCTTAAAAATGTTCTCTGTAATTGTTGTCATTTAGTATCAAAAATATTTTTCTGTCTCTCTACATGTCATCCACCTCAGTTGCATGGCGGGCAGGCCTATTATAGGTTTACCTTTATATATATATATATATATATATATATATATATATATATATATATATATATTTGACGAAATATAGTTTTAAGGTGTGCTATATTTATGGGATAAGGTGCTCAATATTAGAGATAGAGCGTATGTAAATATAAATATAAAAGTGAACATTGAAGTCAACACTCAGGCGACAGGCTGTTTCATGCTGGACACAATCGTCAGACCGCCTTCAATGTTCACTTATATATATATATATATATATATATATATATGATGGTGGAGACAGAGAGAGAGAGAGTGAGAGAGAGAGATATGACTGCCAACTCAATATCGAGTATGCCCATCGCAAGACATCGTTTTAACATCCAATTGTACCTTGAACTGATATGACTCACTAAGCCGGACAAACTTTTATATCATCTAGTATAAAATTGGCAGATATGAAATGTCAGCCACTCAGCATGTAAACAATCTTACCATATCAAGCAATACCTGTGGATGTATTTTTTAAAGTGGAGAAAGTTCTTGTTTTGAGTTAGCTACACTCACTGAGCAAGAACAGCATGTACCTAAAATGCAGGACCACTCATCATCATTGGATGCTATCAAACTTTACATCAAAGTTTTCCTTTTTATATAGATTATCTTAACGAAGGCTAAGGAGTCTAATATCCCAGGTGGGTTAGGATCCTATGAAAGTATTCATCTGCCCTTTGACAAGTATAATAACATACATATGTACTTACCGAGTGTGACATAAATATTTACCCATTATCTGAGCATAATAAAATTACTCATTATTTAAACATAAATTGAAACATAACAGGTTTGTAAATTCATAAGGCTTCCTAACATACTTATGCTTTATTGTTTACGGTTTAATTAAATATAGTGTCTCAAACAAAACGTGATGTAATTGTCGCATTGAAATAGGGGTTGCAAAAAATTGTGAGGTGATAAAACAGTTGAATGTTTGCAGAAAAACTGTTTTTTAATGAGTGGTAAAAGTTTCAAGAGGAGAAGACAACCTCAGCAAAACAAATTTCAGGGAGAAACCATTTTGTTTATAACTTGAGAGTCAATGAAGCCATCAAGAAGAGGATGAAGTGAAATCCACGAAGAAGCGTGAAGAAGATAGGAAAAGAGTTGGATATTTCGGGTCGGTCTCAAAGAATGATCGTGAAAGAGGATTTACGGCTAAAATCATACAAGATTCAATGACAGCTGCTCTCAAGTGCTTCCAAGTAAAAACGGCTTTGGTATCGGATAGAAAATATTGGAGGAGATACATCATGCTGCAGAAAAAAGTCTTCGTTTGATTGGACGAGTTGCTTTTCACTGAGGAAGCTGTAGTCAACTACAAAAACGATAGGGTTTACACCATTTCACGAGAATACATTCCCGAAAGTGTAAGAACACATTTCAAGCAATAGAAACCAACTGGTACCATGGTATTGGCCGTTTGATATTGGCTTCTGATTATTCGAAATCGCCATTGGCGTTCATTGAAAAAGGATTTACAGTGAATAGCAGAATTTATCAACAAATGTTAGAGAAAGATATGTTGTCCTGGTTGTCAGCCACTTTTTGAGGTCGCTATGTCTTCACATAAGACGGAGCCCCTCCCCACACACACCCGCACACACGGCCAATGCGATGCAGAACTGGTGCAAGAGATTTCCGTGTATTTTCCGTGTATTTTTTGACAAGTCAATTTGGTTTCCATCAAACCCTGTAATTGATCCGATGGAATTTGTGATATGATTTATATTGGAGAATTATATTTCATGTATCTCATACTCGCGTGTCAAACCCGAAAGACTCTCTTATAACGACGTGGGACAATTTGAGTTAAGAGGTGGTAAAGAAGTTATGCACTTCAGTTGAGAAGAGGTTAAGGGCTATGATGAAAGCAAAGCCTAACCATTTGGAATTGTAAATATATGGAAAATATTGTCCATGATTATAACAATCAACCTGTATACTTTCATGAACTAAAACCTAAAACCTTTTCTTATTTTATAATAAAATGAATAATGGGCAAATGTATATGTCACACCTGATAGAACGTGATTGCCACTTATTAGTAGAAGAAGACCACCTCTTCAATTTTGGATCGAGCGGCGGTGAGCACGTAAGTGGTTCAAAAGGCTCCCTTCATTTCTGCAGGCTTTCCTGCATATATGACATGCATAATTGCTACTCACTCGCTGAACGAGGACAGCCTCCAGGCGGATGAGGTGGTTCTTTCAACCTCCCAATTTACGACGGTTTTCAGACAATTGTTTATAGCCAACTATAGCTTGCGCAACACCGTATCGACTCTCTGCATCTGATAATTGGAAACTACTTGTGCCGCATACGATTCGAGTAATCTGATGGTAAGACACTGTCAGGGTCGTTAATAGCCAAGTCATATATGAAAATTATATAACTTCTGTCATGTTTTACAAATGTTCCCTAGTAGTCCCTAATCTAAATACTAACCAGACTCGCCGCTGCTTAACTTCAGTGATTGAACTGAAAACTGCCTTCAGTATGATTTAACCGTAACATACATACCTGCATACGTTAAACGAGTGTGATCATCGCTGACAAGTAGGTTCAATGCATTTGGTTCTCGTGAGATCATACATACGTACATACATATTTTCCTATTTATTTGTATACAAAGTTAATGTAAAATAAACCTAGTTATATGCACTCAAACTAAGCTACAGTTTTTGTTTTCTAAGTCCTACGGGCATATAAGAGGCCACACTGTATACCAGGAGGGAATATTAAGAAAACAAATTGTTGGTTGTTACGTTGAATGTGTAACAGGACTGGATCAAAAGAAAGATTTCAGTCGATACCAGATTTGAAGGAAGGCGATTGGAAACAATGAAAGAACATGTTCGCTTGTCAAGGAAATATTTGATATCGGTAGCCATCAGAGAAAATAATCAAAAGGACAGATTATGTTGGAGAATGGAACATTATGGAAGGTTACATGGTAAAAAAAGAATTGGCACAGTGCCATAGAAAATCGTTTTTTGCCAATAATTTCCAAGGTCTGGATGATATTGCATGAGTTAAATTCTATGTCCACACGTACTTCCATTGTTATTATTCTTTTTTTTTTATTCACACACATGCACAGGGATGGATCAATAATTCTAAAGCCTTATACGCAGTTATTATTTGAAACTGGATCTGAAATTTTTTTAACATATAATGTCCGATTTGTGTGATTCATATTTATCATTGAATTAGGTGCATTGACAAAGGAGATTATGCTGAAAACAAATATTTCTTGCGCAAAATATATGCCATCATTAAGCCAAGGTCTTACTTGTACACCAACAACTTTCACTCTCCTCTCCTCCTATTTTTTCATATATATATATATATGTGTGTGTAAATGTGGATATAAATCAAATAACTGGATATTAGCAATTGTATATAGACTGGAATTCGAACTCGGCTCTGCGATTCCTCAATCCAAGCCGCTATCCATTACTCCACCGTGCCTCCTCTCCCTCCCTCTCTCTCTCTATATATATATATATATATGTGGCCTGACGATTGCATATAGCATGAAACAGACTGTCACCTCTAAGTGTTGACTTCTATATTCACTTTTATATATATATATATATATATATATATATATATATATATATATATATATATATATATATATATATATTTTACTTGTATATAACATTAGCGCCTTTTTTTATATATATTTTTGTAACTAGCCCGTAATCTTAAAAAATTAAGAAAATATTATCAGCAATCTAATAATAAATCTAACTTGCAAAGACGCCTGTTGAAGAGATGTTAGAAAATTACCAATAAATTTTAACTTTAGTTACCGAGCTTATTGTCTGATAATGTCGCGTTTGTACATCCGTATTCACAAAGGTCAACACGTTTATACACACATAAAATATATTTAGAATTCTTTTTAAAATATTGGTGGTTGTTGAATTGTAATGAGCTTTTTCATTTATGATTAGTAAATTTAATAACTAATTCGAGTTAATATACAGCAATAACAATTGGTAGCTACAAATTAATACAGAATTTTACAAGATTTAAAAGTTTATAAATGATTATGATTAATATGAAAAAAAGAAAACGGTTCTTGTAAAAATTAATTATTAATCGAAAACTTTTCTTTTGAAACAATACTGTCCATAATATATTTCATTTATAAAAGCAGTTAAAAGCTTTTCTAATTAAATAATGCCTTAGTTTTATTTCATTTTTTTATTTTATGATTCAGAGCAGATTTTCTGCATTGGCGGTCAAAAAAAAAAAAAAAAATCATCATTTAAATTCTCCGAAGACTAGATCTGATAATTAATATAAACATTGAGCGCTACAAAAAGAAATTCTCGAAATTTCATAAAATCAAATAAGTGAGGGTTTACAAAGATTTTCTAAAATATTTCAAAATTAATTTCATTCATTTGTGAATAAGTCCAAAATTTTTCATTAAAATCAGATACTTTTCTGTTTTTTGCAAGAACTTTCAAATCAGTGAATTTTGCATCCGCAAAATGACGCTAAAATTTCCTATACTAATTTTATGGTCATTCGCTGACGAAAAAAATTGCAAAATTTAATGATCAAAAAATCCTTGCTCATTCCTTTTAACAATAACAAAGATTTTGACGATAAAACGTTTTTTTTTAAATTAAGTCTGGGGCATTTTTTCATCAATATTGCATATTTTTAGCGAATCTTTGGAGGTACTTATATATATAGAGATTCGCCTATCGTCTGGTTCACACTCCTCCCCGGTTTCTTGAATAGGTGTAGAGGTTTATCCTTTGTTTCCTGTTTAGGACAGGGTTTCCTGTTCCTTCTAAAGTCTTTTGATTTTCTTTCACTCCCAGTAGCCCCATGCGTCTAAAATTATTTATTGTAAAGCTTAGTCGGGCACAAGAAAGGAAGAAGAGTTCACTTAGAAACAAACACATTACTCATGCAAAGCTGTTTACAAAATGAAATTGCTTAACATTGTAGTCACTATTTACCTTAGTCTGGCATGAGGCAAAATTCAGAGATTATTGAACTTCCAATTTTGGAGTACCCATTATTAGACGCAGTTTCTAAGGAACTACTGTTCGAACGCGGTTTGTGCACGTAAACACACACACACACACACACACTGATTCTCTCTCTTTTGCTCTCTTTTTCTCTCACATATGCATATTTAGTTTCTTTTCATTTATTTACGTTTCTCTTTCTATGTATATAGTCAGTCTCACTATTAACCATACCCCCATATATATATATATATATATATATATATATATATATATATATATACACACATATATATATTTATGATAGAGAGGCGCACAAATATTAAGCTATCGTAAAGCAAAAAATAACGTCATGAGGTGTGACTGAAAAATGATGAGAAAAACATTTCCAAGATGTTTTGCATGGTGTCGTTTTTTTCTGTGCAGATGTTGCGGAGATAAAATTCATGCACTGATGGAAGAAGCAGAAAAATGGAAAAGAATGAAATTGCTTCCAGAAAAATTCATTTTTACAAAAATGTGTCATCGATATTTATTTTTGTTTTTGTTTGTTTATTCTTCTTTACGTTTTCATTTTTGAATGAAGATTTTTTGGGAATACCAATTTATTGGACCGCTCCAATATTTCTGACAGAACTACTAGAAAATAGACTGATGAACGGATCTGAGAGTATTATGAACGAATACAAAAGGTGCGTCTTTGTGGAAATGGATTTAAAAATCACCTTCAAAACTCTCTACTCTCATCTTTTTTCTTGAACACGTATAGAAATGAAAAGGCGGAAAGAATGTTTGGTGACGTGTAAGTTTCTCAAAGGCCATTTTTGTCTGAA
This sequence comes from Acanthosepion pharaonis, assembly GCA_903632075.3. Classification (NCBI taxonomy): domain Eukaryota; kingdom Metazoa; phylum Mollusca; class Cephalopoda; order Sepiida; family Sepiidae; genus Acanthosepion; species Acanthosepion pharaonis. The sequence goes on along the minus strand of CAHIKZ030000805.1, from coordinate 229,675 downwards.
TTTCTCGGATGTGGAGTTATTGTTATTTGCATTATTTACAGTCGTAATAATGTTATCATATTTGTTGTCCTTATCATGAAGTTTCGGCCGTTGTACCCTATGGCCTTCTTCTGGTGCCTGTCAGTTCTGATAACCTTCGGGGAATTACAAACTAAATAATAACCCAGAGGAGTAAAACTTTGGTTAGTGAATTTGGTGGCATAGTATTTGTAGTTCCATCCCTTATCCGATTAGTACAAACTCAGTCTGAGTTGAAGCAGGATTAGATATAACTGTACAGAGCTAAAGTAGAACAAGACTTGATAAGAGAACAATATACTCCTGAAGATTAAATAAAGGGTTTACTTCGAAATTCCCTGAAGATTACAAGGATCAACAGACACCTGGAGATGACCGGAGAGCACAACGACCGAATCTCCTCGGGTGTTCCACATTGAAACAGTTTTCTGAAAAATGATATCTGAGCAGAGCTTACTCCTTACTAAAGAAATACAAAGGCAATGATGATAAGTCGACTCAGTTTCTACGATGTGGCTGATCCTAATCATCTGCCATAAAAATAGCAATAGAGTAGTGAGAGGTTAGCAACGTTTCGCCTGTGGGAAAACGGTTGAAGGGTTGAAAATAATCCATCATCCACAAGGCAGCGCAGACGCTTTTGAAATTAGTCGAAACTGGTAAGTGAGGATTTGGCAGTTTCTGCCAATTTGTGGTAACAATACTTCATTTTTGGCTTGGTCTGGCTCTTGTAGATTTAGTACACAACAGGAGGAGTCAGGTTTAATCTTTTTACTATTTCTTTGACATCATCATGATTATTTCCTTTTTTTCTACCCTTTCCTTGTCCACATTCCCTTTTATTTAGTGGTATATAAACGATTGTAAACAAGTGCTCATAAACACATATAATATATGTTTAGGCAGCAAGAATTCATATGAATAAACTTTATTAAATTCAACCGACAAGATTTATCTCTTTAATTGTTTACATTTTTCCAATTTACGAATAAGTTGTTTACGGTGACATTGTCCAAAGTTGTAAGTGTTGTAGACAATAATATAATTATCCTGGAATTTTTAAAACTTCAAAAATTTTCACAAATATGCGTGTATCGTATAAGTAATGTCAAGTGTAGAACAGTTTCACAGAGCTGGACAGCACAGAGAAAGAATATATCGTTAAATGTTTTGTATATATAATTAAAATAATTTTATACATATTTTAAAATGTCATTCCCTGTGGTGAAAGATACTTTATGTAATGTTTGTTTTGTATGCTAATAGCTTCGAGTATTGAATCTTTCTTTATAACGAATGCTATACAGTATGATGGTGATAACTAATTATATTTGTCTTATGTGAATAGTCGTATAGTGATATTTAATATGAAGTAGAGTTATTATGATTATTATATAATGTTCGATACGTGCATAAATTGAGCTGTTTCGATAAGTGCCAAATTAACTTACGAGCGAGTGTGGCGTTTGTGTGACCAATGAAAGGTTTAATGTTGTTTGATGAAGATGCAAACTTCTAAAGGATACAAGAATTCATAAGCTACATTGTTTTTTTTAGATGGGGTGGGGAAGTCCCGAGTTATTGGCAATGATTTCTCTATAAATTTGATTTGAGTTTATTTGGAAACTGGAAAAGTATAGTAACCATACCTTGTCGGTTAAATTTGATAAAACATGTTTGACAAACACACATACACATGGACACGCATACACAAACGTATAATAATAATAATAATAATAATCAGAAGCTGTCATTATGAGACCACTGCAAGAAAAAGTCGGTTACCAACTTTACACCTGTCAAATATCTCTTACTGAATTTATTAATCACTGGGTATGATTGAACCAACCTTTTATATTTTATATATATCAATATATACAAAATAATATCAAGCGTATTGATAATGTATGTTAATATTTACGCGTATGTTGGCATTATATATATATATATATATATATATATATATATAGATATATATAGACCTAGTGAGCCAGACAAACCTACCTAGGTTTCACCTAAACGGATCGTCAGGGAAAGTAAGTTTGTTAGTTAGTTTTACTCGTATCGGGTTTTTTTCTTTAGGCTTTAGACCTGCATCTGTGCGATTTTTTGTCGACAGAAGTTCATGTTTGTAACTCTTTCTTTTTTTAAATCCTTTTTTCCCTCGAGATTGATTTGATTATTAGCAAATCAAAAATTCGAGGGTTTATATATATATATATATAATAAATGCGAATTTCAGTGTGTCATTGTGACACACTTTTTCAGGTTTACTCTTGGAGGCCGTAGCCCAACATACCACTTTGGCATCAGACCGGCTCCGTGTGCAAATTAAAAACATTCCGGGGCGGATCAGGGCCAGCATTCCTGAAATTTTGGATTCCCAAGTTTTCATTACTGTGATTGTTTTCGGAGATTCTTACGTGATTTTTTGCGATAAATGTTTTTGTATAATAATTTTTATGACTTGAAAATAAATTTAGGAATAATCAAAATGAATTGCGAAACCAGCGAAAGTTACCCATGAAATAAAAATAATTGTTTGTACGGAAAGTAAGGACCAATGTACATCAAATTGTCTTCAAATTAACTGGAGGAAGAAGAATTATCGTTGAACTTTTAAAAGGTAAGCTTAAATATTAATGCGATACTTAAATGCAGCGATCAATATTGAGTTATTATGCAGTTTATTGTTGCTTATCGCATCTACTCCTCCCTACCTATTGTGATGAATGCTCAATCAAGAGCCCACCCCCTCCCCCACAGGAGCTAGCTTAAATGTCACTTGATAGGGCGGCTTTTAAGCTAGTATATATAAAGTAATATATTAAGCTAGTATATACAAAGTAGAAAAAGCTTTCGTGTGACGCGTTTTGTCCTATAGGACTTCATTGGATTAGGTTTGCTTACGTTGATGCGACGACACATGCGCACGAACGTCAGTCGCTGGGAATTTTAAATTTAGAATATTTTTTTTGTGTTTAAGTAGATAATCTAGCCATTTTCATCTAGATTATTTTTCTTTTTGTTTCCATCATCTTTGTTATTAAATACCTTACATTGTGATAACTAAAGATCTGCCAAGATAGGTGAAACGCTGCAAGAATCTGGACGCAAATTTACTGCGGATAAACTAGCGATTAAAGCACTTTCTAAACATTTTCGTTTTAGCGGATTATTTTCTCTTTTAATTAGAGTAGAATTTTTTATGTCAAAATTGTATTCAGTCTCGTTACCGTGAGCAACTAATGCGTTTAATGTGTTTTTTGAAATATATCTTTTGTGTTCATATAATCTTTCATTCAAACTTCTTCAGGTTTCTCCAATATATACTTTATAGCAATCTTTGTCGGTGATAGAATGAATTCCTCCTTCAAGGTTTGGTTCGTTGTTTTGCTTTGTCACTGATTATGACTTCTTTTATTGTTTTAGATGTAGTTGTGACAAATTTTATTTAGATAAGTTTAGATAAATACATTTCGATTATAGTTATGATAGAGTTAGGAGGTAGAACAATATATTTTTTTCATTCATTGGGTTTGGCAGGATCACACACACACACACGCGCGCACGCACACACACATATCGATGGTTGATCAGTTAATTCTGAATATTGATATAAAATTATAAAATTTACACACTATTCTGAACGATCTATGTAATTACTGGAGAAACATTCTATTAGATTCATGGGCAAAGAATGAAATTTAGTTGAAAAGTAAACATTTAATCTTAAAAGTAAATGGTTTCTTAAAACTGCTGCATATATATATATATATATATATATATATATATATATATATATATATGTGTGTGTGTGTGTATAAATAAACATATATATACATATACATATATACATATATATGTATATATGTATATATATATATATATATATATATATATATATATATATATAGAGAGAGAGAGAGAGAGGGAGTGAAATAAATATTCGTACACCACGAAAATTTTTAATTAATATAGTTATAAATTATAAAAATACTTAAAATTCATACAATATTTCTACACCATTGCATAATGCTGCAATATCCAGAACACAATTAGAAAACTTTGATATAAATGAAATTATCTGTTATTCATAAAATTTCGAACGAAAAAAGTATTCGTACAAAATATGTCTATAATATCAAAAGTCTTAAATTACTTTTATTTGCATAATTCTTCGTAAGATTTTCCTAGATTGTTCTTATTATCTTTATTACCGAAACAATCTAAAATATTCTGCAATTCATTTCTTATATAAGGTTATCTCCGCATGCAAATCATATACAATAATTATCATCATGGGGAAAGGCAAGGAACTATCAAATTCACAAAAAGAATTGATCATCAAGTATTGGAAGGAATGCAAAAGTTATAGGAGAATAGCAGATATCCAGAATATACCATTTACTACTATTAGTTCCATTACTGCTAAGTACAAAAAGGTGAAAACTGTTGAGAATAAATTGAGATTTGGTGCACCATGCAATATTTCTTCCAGTTCAATGAGAATTCAGCACAAAATTCAAGAAAATCCAATGACTACTCGAAGAGAATTACAGGAAGAATCAAAAGCATCAGGTATTATTGTTACGAAGCGAACAACAAGCAATGAACTTCAAAGAAGTCAACAAAGATCGCGTTCTCCAGGAAAAACTCCACGACTATTGAAGAAACATAGGGATGCCCGGTTAAAATTTCTTCATGAGCATAAGAATAAACGTGAATCATTTGGAGAAAATGTTTTATGGACAGATGAAACAAAAATTGATATATTTGGGCGTAATTCAAGGATTCACGTTTGGAGAAAAGAAGCTACAGCCTTTGTACAGAAGAACACAATCTCAACGGTTAAATTTGCTGGTGGCAATATCATGGTTTGGGGATATTTTTCTGTTAATGGTAGGCGTAATTGAGAGATAATAGATGGTAGAATGAATTCAAAAATATACCAAGATGTCTTGGGCTCTAATTTGTTTGAGTCAGTCGTAAAACTTATTTCATTAACGTAACAAATTTTTCTCTTTTTTTTTTTTTGCATATTGCAGCATTATGCCATAAATACAAATATTGTATGGTTTATAAAATTATTTTATGAAATCTATATTAAACGAACATTTTCATGGTGTACGAATATCCCCCCCACATACACTATATATATATATATATATATATATATATATATATATATATATATATATATATATATATGTATGTATGTATGTATGTATGTGTGTGTGTGTGTGTGTGTGTGTGTGTGAAGAGAGAGAGAGAGAGAGAGAGAGAGAGAGAGAGAGAGAATGTGTCGTTTGAACAAGTATCCCGATTTTTAATGTGTTTTCTACGATTCGCGTAGCCGTTCTGGAATTAATGAAGGAAAGAAAAAAAGTAAGAAGGAAGTGAGAAAAGAAGAGAAAGAAAGAATGATCTAGACTAAAATGACATCATGGTCACTGGGGACTGTGACGTCATCAGTTCTTAATTATTATGGTCTCAGATGTTATGCGGGGGAAAATTTCGAGTGGATAGAGGGAAGCGCTACGTTGGAGATATTGAGCCAGAAAATGACAAATGATTGGTTAAAGAAGTCAGCTCGAGACAGGCAACCGTCTTATTGAAGACATTTAAAGGAATCACCTCTTGAAGAGTGGCAACCAGGGAAGAAAGCGTTTCAATAGCATGAGTATCTCGTTCTGCTTATAAGTTCGTATGGGACCAAGGTGAAAGAATATGGGATAAATGGTGTAACTTCCCGGCTTTATATGTGTTCTCTTATGAATGTGTAAGAAAAGAAATTATAAGAATGTATATTTGTGCCATATGTATATATGTATATATATATGTATGTGTGTGTGTGTGTTTGTATAGTACGCTACATATATATATTTACATTTTTTGTGTAACAATTGAATGTGCAAAATGATCCATTCGCCCAAATTCCAGTTATATTTGCTTTTGAAGAGAAAAAGAAGACTTTGATTAAATAAAAATTATGACACGGGTTACGGGTAACATTTGTCATGCTGAATATTTGTTTTACGAATTTAACTATATTTTATTTAAATTAATTTTCGAAAATATAAGGCTCCGTATAGTTTTTGCTTAAATAAAACTAAATTTAAAATTATTTACTTTTTTCATGTTAGTAGCAACCCCACCCCAAAAAAATGAAGTTTATATTTTAAAGATTAAATAAAAATGTATTTTCCATAACATAAATAAATTATTTTTTCGTATCATAGTTTCGGGTTGGGTCAGAGACCCTTGCGCTAGCCTGGTCTGGACTAATATCAAGATATTTTGTTTGAAATTTGTTTTTGTAAAGTAAAAAAAGAATAGATATTAAGTTTCGTTTTTAAAACCTGTAATAATGAATGAATAATAAAAAATTAAAATAATTACAAACACGCACGCGCACACGCGCACACACACACACACACACACACACACACAAAATACGGAAATAAATTCAAGAGAAGAGAAAATATAAAAATATACATATAGAGTTTCGAATTTATCAGCAGAATTAAAAAGTAAAAACGAACGAGAATAATGATTATTTCCGTTCGGTTTTACTTTTTAATTCTGAGAATTTCGTAACGCTTACATCGCTAAAAATGGATTCTAATGTAATTATTACGTATTTTTAATTTTAAAACATCTTCGCAAATACAAATCATATGATGATTTTTTTGCAAAAAGGTAGGTTGGGTGATATTGAGTTTGTATATATATTTATTTTGTCGTTAATTATTGTACAATTCAGGGCATATCTTGTGGAATTTGGTAATAGCCTGAGAAAAAAACAAATTTAAATATCTGATGATGCATTGCTCTTTGTAGGACGACAAATAAGCAGATACTGAAATTACAGATTGAATCTACGGACTATCAAGGATTACTTAGACCTTCCAAAGTTTACACAAAAAGTATTGTGCTTTGGGTACTTATGCAGTAAACATAATTTTGGTTGTAAATATGTAACATTTATGAGGATAATATACGGATATCTTTCCTTAGGTGTTTATAAATTGTACATTGTTCAATTAATAACGTTAACAACGAATTGAATTACAAAATTGTACTTGGATTAAACAAAATTTACTTACAATATAATACATATTACTTATAATACTTACTTTCTTGTCGTCAATTTTGCAGCACGGGTACACTAGTATATATATATATATATATATATATATATATATATATATATATATATATATATATATGTATACAAACACGTTTGATTAAAAAGGTTAATAGTTTCTTCCAATTTTCGAATTAAGTGGTGAATATTGCACTTGAAGTTGTAGATAAACTATCCGAAATTCATATTTTGTTATTTTTAATCAAACATCTTTCGACACCTCCTCACACACGCACAGACAAATCTCCGCCATTTATTATGGCACTGAACACTCTTTTTTCCTGTCTGCAATCTTAGCCAGACTCTTTTAGGAGCTGTTTATTCTTATTTCTATTTATAAATGCTTTCATGGATGACTTTATTTGCCCGGTATTGTCGAGCAATTTTTGTTGCTTGAAGCTGTAAGCTCCTCTACCATGACATTGAGTACTTTCTTGTCGCACCGGTAAACCATTTCTGTTTGAGTTTTTTTCTCGGCTATTTTGATCTTGGCTGGATAGGTAACCCTCCTCCTGGTGAGTATGGTTAGCTTACCATCTTGGATTTGCCTGGTGGTATAAGAATTCCTATTTTCACAAACTACAGCTACTGACCACCTGATGTTTGCGTGAAAAGGCATGGAACTCTCAGTCGTGTTGACTTAAAATTAATTTAACTTAAAATATATTAAATCTCTGCTATTTATTATGGTATTGAGCACTCTTTTTTCCTGTGTGTAATCTTAGGCAGACTCTTTTAGGAGCTGCTTATTCTTATTTCTAATTATATATATATATATATATATATATATATATATATATATATATATATATATATATATATATATATATATATATATATAGATAGATAGATAGATATGAATAACGACCAAAGGAAGTTTTACCATAGCCAACGCTTTTGTCCTCTAATGAACTTTATCAAGGCAAATGTTATAAGGATCTTTTTTTGCAATAAGTGTTTATGAACATAAGTGAAATCCTTACATTTTCCTTGATAAAATCCATAAGAAGAAACGCGTTGGCTAAGATAAGTTTCCCTTTTTCTTTATTCATATTGTTCTTTTACAGAGATATTTTAGTTATATCTGAAATTTTACACACACACACACACACACACACACACACACACACACACACACACACACACACACACACAGATATATATTGGGTGTATTTGTATTAAACCAAAAACAGATACAAACTTGCACGTGAATACATGGAGATGTACGTGATACTTGAAAATGAAGAAACCGACGACATACCACAAAAAAACAAAAACAAAAAAAAAATCTCAATAGTCTTCGATATCGGTTAACGGTAGCCTAAAGAACTCAGACATTGGACAATTTATATCTAAATATGTACCTGATACCCCAAAATTGACCCAATATGTATAACAAATAAATCAGTGAATAGTTAGCAAAGGATTTTCGTTGGTCTTTGACCAATCAATAAGTTCTCTCCTGACACGTACTTGCGATACGGTATCAGAAAGTTCCGGGACTCGGTCTAAAAACAATTGCATAATTAATCAAAGAAATAATATAGATTGTTCGACGATGGTTCATATGAAAGTGTTCATTTTTTTTTTCATATTTTGTGGCGTTAGCGTTTTGCTGGCTATTAATAGTACTGAACGCATATTATCTTAAATCAACACTCAGCTGCACTTGGAGATCCACTTAGAAAAAACTTAAAATTTTTGCCAAAAACCTCATGAAATATTTCGAGTGTCTCTGTATTAGATTTATCGAGTTTCACGTTAAATATTATGCATGCATGTTGCTCGAAATTGCCAGTCATCGTCAAAATAGTAGAGCCGTATTAACACAACATTATTAACCTTTGAGTAATAATTGAATACCTATAGATAGCAAATAGCTTATCAGCAGGCTGGCTTAGTAGGCTGGATGCCTAATAAAGATTGATTATTTGTGCATTAATGAGACATTTAGAAATTAAAATGAAAGATCATGAACATAAGATGATTCTTTTGCAAAACAATATTGACTGCATTTGTATTTCATTGTAATAGGTCTGACCATAATTTCGACCATAAGAACTCTATTCTAATTAAAAGAGAAATAAATTTATTAAGGTGAAAATGCATCGAAAGTGCACTAATTCCCAAATCATTTACTGTAACTATGTGCAGCATCATACAATATACTTCCCTTCCTCTTAATATTAATGCCAATACAATGTGGGATAGTTTGAAAAATGGCGATAAAAATAAAAGATAAAATTGAGAATAGTTTGACATCTGTCGTCAAAATTTAAATGTTGAATGACTCTGTGGGTGTTTAATGTTTCGATAAAATCTATAACCGGTATTTGTTACATTACCTCCCATAACTTTCCCACCTGTTTTAGATATAAGATTGATTTCAACTATAAGGCCGTTATTAGTCCTAAGACGTTTCTTGTTGTAACAGAACTACACAATTTTCCATCTTGTCATTCGTTTGCACTCTATGAAACCGTTTTCATCATAGCATTTTAATATATAAAGAATGTATGTTTCTCAATTAACAATCGAGAATTAGAGATACTGTAGTATATTTTGTCACGAAAGGTGATCAAAGGAGGACACGTTACGGCTGATGCAACTGCCGATAAAAAGGAGCGACAACACCGGTACAAAAGCAAAACCGATTCACTCTCTTATCCTGTTGACCGGGTAAATACAAACCACACGGTTGAAGTCAGTCGGACAAATCATGACAAGAAGGATTTATTTTTGTTTCTGGTTTGTTTATATATATATATATATATATATATATATATATATATATATATATATATGCATATATTTCGTCAATATGTTTTCATTGAGACATGTTTCGTTGAATAATTTAAATGTTCTTTGGGAGATTGCATCTCCACCGGTAGAAATAATATTTATGTTGGACACACTACAACAACGTTATCACGGCGGCTAATTTTTCATTTGAATAATACGTCAAACATTTCTAAACATTTACAACAACATACCTGTTCATATTTGAAATTCAGAAAAATCCTTGTCGAAAATACCTCTATACTTTTTGACGAAAAGAATAGGCATAAACTAAAAATTCTCGAAGCTATTTACATTAAAAAATCAAAACCAAACCATAATAAAATTAATTATGAAGACTCCACAAATGTATTAAAATGTCTATAATAGATAGTTTGAAATGCCAAGATTTGTACTAATAGTTTCTTTTTTTACTGCTCATTTCGTAAACAGACTCTCCAAACCACACTTAGTTATCTCCCCTTAATCTAAGTTTCCATACGCTATTATAATTGAAATGGCACGAGTTTTTACTCATAGTTTTTTTGTATTGTGCAATGGTGAATGTATTGTTATTGGATTCTATAAGGAATGTTGGAATGGAACTTTTTTTTTCTTCCTAAGTTCTAAGTGAATTTCAAAATAATATTTTTTAATGTAGTTGTAAATTCGATTTCTGTTTTTTGTGCTTAGGTAAATTGAAAATATCATCTACATACCTGATACAAATTTTGGGTTCTTTCGTGTTTTTTTTTTAAATTTATTTTCAACATGAGACATATAATTATGTGTATCTAAATAAAAACGACGCCTAGGGTCTAAAATGCATTTTTTAAAATGAAAAATCATTCTTGAAACGATTTAATTTCAAGCTAATAGATGAAATTTAATATTTCCAAGAAGCAAAATACATTGCTGTACTTCATACCGAATTTGAATTGATGGAATTATTTTTTTGGAAATCGTTAAAATTGCTAAAAAGTAGCCATATTAGCGAATCTGTCAACACAACACGATTAAAAATGAAAACTCTTTCAAAAATTGATATGTCCCGGAAAGGGGTATGTTTGTTCGAAGTAGTAATGTGGTTGTTGACTACTGTAACCAGGTAGAACAATCTAGCAGGTAGCCGTAATGGACTGGTCCTCGTCGTACTGGTAGACAATAGGCGTAAGCCAATAGGTATCCTCATGTACCTTCACATCAGTTTGTATTTATGGTTGACACCAGCCAATCATATTACTGTGAGGGGGAACCCCGGTGTATGCATATTCATTACATCAAAAATAAAATACGCTTTTCTGAAACTTTATTTGAGGAATGTTAGCTGATTTAAAGTTTAATCAATCTGATTTGAAACAAATATTATTTACTTTTAGATTTTTAACACCGAGGTGGGTGTTTTTATGAGGTGTTGACAACTTTCGCGATGGATTTTTGTTTGGGAAGTTTAGCTGATTTTAGGAATGTTAGCTGATTTAAATTTTAATCAATCTGATTTGAAACAAATATTATTTACTTTTAGATTTTTAACACCGAGGTGGGTGTTTTTTATGAGGTGTTGACAACTTTCGCGATGGATTTTTGTTTGGGAAGTTTAGCTGATTTTAGGAATGTTAGCTGATTTAAAGTTTAATCAATCTGATTTGAAACAAATATTATTTACTTTTAGATTTTTAACACCGAGGTGGGTGTTTTTATGAGGTGTTGACAACTTTCGCGATGGATTTTTGTTTGGGAAGTTTTTCTACGGGGATATAACTGTAAAATATGCTTAACAAATATAACATGGGCGTCTTTTTTATATAACTGTTTTAACTATGCAATAATCTTTAAAAATTATGAAAATATTCTCTGTAATCTAATATTTTATTGAATTTTAGGTACTTTAGCTTACGCTTGTTGAGGAAATGTTAGAAAATTACCAATAAATTTAGAATTTACAAGTTACCGCTATTATTTTGTGATAATGCCGCCATATTTGCACACACACACACACACACACACACACACACACACACACACACACACACACACACACACACACACACACACACACGCACACATATTCAAATTTAAAAAAAAATATTGGGGTGGGGGTCGCTGTATTGTAGTAAAATTTTCAATTTATGATTAGTAAATATAGTTTTTGCTACAAATTAATACAGTATTTTAAGAGATTTAAAACTCTATAAATTATTATAAATGTTGAATAGAAAATAAATGTTTAAATATAAATTATTATAAAAATGAAAAAAATATTTGTAAAATTTCATTTTCATTGGAAAATGTTTTTTTAAGACAATAGTGTCCATAATATATCTTATTCATAAATTAATGCGGGTAGATATGGAGAGATGGTATCATTAAATAATTTTGATAGTTGATAAATTGAAGTTGAAACTTGTGAAATGAGTAATCGTAGTGGTTTATATATCTTTACATTTTTATAAAGCTATTCTTGTTGGTTGTCTCCGGTGATTTTGTTAATTTTCATGGATCCTACTTCAGATTTTTTTCGTCAGTAGTATTTTTATCTAATTTTGTAAATTTGAATTTGTTTTCAATGATGGCTTTCAGTATCATGTTGTAATTGTCAGTTTCAAGTTGGGATAATGACTGGTGTATGATTTCAATTTCTAGTTTACTTTATGAGTGGGTCAAATATCGCTTGCAGATTGCAGTTTGATCCTAAATTTAGATATTCTTTCTTGTCATCTGTTAACTTATGGTATAATGATATATATATATTGTATATTGTCATCCACAGACAGACTGTTTCGCTGTTTCACAGCTCATCAGTGTGGTTAGACATCCGATTGCCTCAAGCCGGGATCGAAACCCGATTGATCTGGTATCAATCGGAGACTCTATTGGCGCACGGCAGAGATGAAGGGGAATTTAGACGTATTTATTTTTTAGATAAATACACCCGTGACTGGAGAATTCGATTCGTCTTAACGAAGAGTCTTATACATACTTTTTTTTTCTTTAAACAATTGCTCTAGCCGTTACCATAGTAATCTTAATTTCAATAAGGAATATGCTTATAAAACGCGTAAATTACAGGAATAAGTTATTCCAAAAAGAATTTCGCTTGAAGATGGAACAGAGCTTAGTACTTTAATTCAATTTAATTCAAATAATTATATTGAAGTTTTCGGCTCTTGTTTTGAAACATTAGAACTCTTATGTAGCGTTGGAATCATATTTTTAAATAAAAATTTTCTGTCGAGAAAAATTGTCTAGCACAACACAGGGAACCAACTTTCCTAGTAGCCGGCCTAGCAGCTGATTTCAATATAATATTTCCAATTCATGTCAACTGAAAACTGAAAACGATATGCCCACACAAACACAAGAACACACACACACATATATATATATATATATATGGAGAAAGAAAACGTGAGGAGGCAAACAAACAAGCTGACACAAGCATTTGTGTTTATATGTGTTTCTTTATGTTTTATGAAATGTCCGAATTTTCTTCGCTTGAACTTCAAAAAAGATATTTGAATAGAAGAAAATTCCATAAGCGAAGAGAAACAGATAAAAAGATGGAAATGAAAGAGAGATTGAAAAAGATGGGAAACAATAGCATATATATATATATATATAGAGAGAGAGAGAGAGAGAGAGCGAGAGAGAAAGAGGGAGGGAGAGAGAGAGAGAGAAAAAGCGAGACGGAAAGATAGCGCTCTCGAGATAACCAGAATACGTGTGATTTTGCGAGAGTGACTAAATTGAAGAGAACTGAAAACATGAGAAATACTTAACGTCATCTGGTGGTTGTTTGCCGAAGGATTGATGCAGTCAGGTACGATAACCCTCCAAATAGTTCGTGAGAGAACGCTTACAATTATGAAACGAGGGATTACGAAAGAGGCGAGAAACGTTCAAATATGAAGCTATTTATTTTAAAAAGAGAAACACACTCAGTACACCGAGATCACACGCGTGCAAAGGAACACATTAAACGCATCCAAGTCAATGCACTAACAAGTATATTTATTTAGATGCCTTTTCCAACATGCATACTCATCAAAGTTCAAAAGTATTTTTGTTCTGTTATAGTTTCAACTTGAAGCTAAAATTTGTACACTTTCATCAATTTACGTAAACAATCACACGTACACTCCTGTGCGCACACACATAACTATTTATGTCAAACATAGTACCAATCTATTTAAAATATTGGACGGGACGAGAGAGAGAGAGAGAGAGAGAGAGAGAGAGAGAGAGAGAGAGAGAGAGGATGGGAGCAAAGTGAAGGTGCAAGCTATGTCCTCCTTGTCACGATTTAATCCATCGCTTTCAATCATGACAGTTTTTGATGTTATGGATATACTAATAATGTATAGACAGCAATATACTAGATAGGTTCCCCGCTCACAGTTTTAGAAATGGACTCAATTGGATGACATATATGCGATGTAATAAGAGACAGTGAAGCTGTGAGCGAGAGATCCCTTTCTACCTTCCATCAACATGGCTGATGTTAACCTCCTGGAGAGTGACTCATTGCGCCTTCTCGGGCTAACATTTTCCGCTCATATGAAGTGGAAAGATTATATTGAATCAATTGCTAGTTCTGCTGCAAGGAAAGTTGGTTCCCTGCATTGTACTAGAGAATTTGTCTCTCTACAATCTACCTTACATATTTATAAGTCTACCATTCTTCCGTCGTAATATAGCTTCCCTGTACCTTTTTTTTTTATAAATACTTTCATGGTAATTATTCTGATGAACTTTCCTCTATGGTACCTAGACTTTATGAATTTAAGCGCTGTACTTGATTTTTGACAAGGTCTCATCATTTTACAGTTGAAAATGCTAGATACAACCATAAGTTCTAAGCTAAACCTATTTATTTATTACACTTCTCGCTTCGGCAATTCTCTTCCGGTTTCTTGCTTTGCAGTCAACTTTGATCTTCTGTCTTCTTAATTTTTGTTCTTTTACTGTGCTTGCTTCTTAATAGTATTTTCTTGTTCTCTCAAACACTCTAACACTCAGTAACCCCATACGTTTTAATGACTTTAATGCTTGGGGTGATATGATTAAAAACACCGCTTGATAGTTGAATTATTGTTGTAGCCAGAAGTGTATAGCATTCTATTTTCTCCTCGTAGCAACTGTTATAGATTCATCAGGAATATGCGTGGTCCGCAAAGATTTCAATGGCATGTAAAACTGTGTATACGTACAAGTGATGAAAGTTCAGCGTCAAAGATGGTAACCAAAGAAGTTAGAACAATGCAGCAAAATACACCCCAATTTAACACTGGTATCACTCAACGCACTCTACATTGTATATTCCAATATAGGAAATTTCATATTCGTCATCAAAGAAGTGTACCAATATTGACATTATGACATCGATTACTGCATCTCACTTAGCCAGAAAATTGGACTGTGGAAGACAAGTGTCGTGTCGCCTGATCAGAAAAGTCAAATTTCAGGTACTTTCGAGAAAATAGCCAAGTTTGTGTGAGCAGGAAACTGCAATTATTCCATGGACCCAATCTGTCAGTAGAATGTTGTGTAAGCTCTTGGTGCCTCTGCAGTGGTGTGGGCTGTGTCCTGTTGGAAATTGCAAGGACAGCTAGTGAAACTGAACCCTGTCTTGACAGATGCTGCAAACAATTTGCACCTTATTATGCTCTCCCTGTTTCCCGTTGTGTTACTGTATACGAAGACCAGAGTCAGAATGGTGAGCGATTGGCTGGAGTGCTTCAATGATGGAATATTCTGACAGGGATGGATTCCTTTTTCTAGTTTTTGAATAAGTCCAAAACGGAGCGAATTCAACAGAGGGTAGCAAGAATTCTGAAGCGTCGATACAGCTCCCACACCCAGGTTGAAAGACCGTCTAAGACCACCTGCGGAGGGACGCCAAACCAACGTGCGACATGCATTCCTGTGACGTCATTCATCCTTCTGCCTCTTAGAATTCAAGCTGCTTCCATTCTCTCTTAATAAATACAAATAACAAAAAGAAAAGGCACTTTTCGTTCATATCGTTTAATGTCCTAACTTCGGGACCCAGAGACAGCACAGAACGCAACAGTTGGCGATAGTTTATTCGAGCACGATAACACCCCAACTAGGTAAACTCAGGAAAACTCATATATATATATATATATATATATATATATATATATATATATATATATATATATATATATATATATACAGCTGAGTTTATATATATATATATATATATATATATATATATGGAACAACTCAGATCCTCATATATTTAGCTATCATTATTCAGACAAGGCGAGGAGGCATACACGTAATTTATTTTGGCTACATCAGAACATTATTACCGTAATTATTTGTGTATAATACACACATGTGTATAAAATGCCTCCCTAAAATTGGGCTACAAAATTTAAAAAAATCATTCGTATAAAATTCTGCAAATAAATAAATAAAAATCTGTAAAATCTCTTGTGGAAAATACGCAGACATTTTAGAATTTGTAAGAACTAAATTTAACCGAAATTTAGCATATGTTCAGCTTTTTCTACACTGCGTATCGACTGAAAATTAAACTTTATTTAGATTATAAATTAAAATTCACAGATTATTTAAAGCAACCGCACAGACATATTCACACAAATATACAACAAATTTGCAGCAAAAATAAGTTCACGCCAGGAGAAACCAAATCATGAACAAACACACATTCCAATGACAAGTGGCTATTTCTCTGTGACAGTATAAAATAGATGTGGACGTAACATGACCTTTTTTTGCGGAAAAGGACAAGATGATTCTGTGTACGTCGTCATCGAAGATAACGCTGACAACATAAATAAAATGAAACGCCGACAACATAAATATCATGACGTTTGTATTTAATGCGGGCAACAGTGAAGTAGACTAAGATATGTTTAATCTCTACTTGCAAAAATTCTAATAATTTAAACTCTTTCTTACATATTAATTACTTTGGACAATAGATATAAGTTTCCGTCTACTGTTCGAAATATGGCGACGTACGGGTCCGGAAAATTGTTATTTATTTCACGAATATAAATTGCACCCCAATTTTTTAAGCATAACAATAAAAAAAAAAAGAAAAGAAAAAAGATACAGATGATACGGGTTAGAGCTTACGGCCATATCACGTTTGAAACACTGGTTCTTGTACAATTTCCGAAATTAAGCATCGTCGAGCCTGTTCAGTACCTAGAGGAGTTTCCGCTTGGGAATACCAGGTGCTGTACCTTTGCATGTGCGGGTGGTGTAATGGATAACAGCTAAGAATAGGAAATCTGTGAGGCAAGTTTCAATTCCAGTCTGGTTCGTTATATTCACTTACGTTTAAATACTGCTTGGAAGGGTATGGATGCACCTCTTTTTCTCTTAGCTATATTTGTTAATTAGTAGAGATTGTATCAGTAAATCATTATTGTCTCCCCTAAAATCTTACAACCTAAAAATATTTTCTGACCTTAAATAACATGCAAAAGTTTGATAAATATTAAAAAAAAAAAATTCAATTAATCAATCACAAATAGGATCTATTTAGAAAATTTAATAGGATTTGATAGGTCAGCTTATCGCCCGGTTCACACTCCTCTTCAGTTTTTTGAACAGGATTAGAAGTTTATCTCTTGTTTCTTTTTTAGAATTAGGTTTCCGAGTTCTTGCGTTTTCGTAGCCTTATCGCTTTGCTTGGGGTGAGCTGATAAAAAGAAATTATGACAAAACTTACATTTATTCCCATCATATGACAAAACTTACATTTATTCCCATCATAACATATAGTAATTTATTCCCATCATAACATATAGTAATTTATTCCCATCATAACATATAGTAATTAGTAAATTTTGGTGAAAAAAAAAATGAAATAATAATCACGGTTAACGATGACAACATATTGAACCAGGTATACTGACGGCTATTAGTATTACCGACACGCTGTCACTCTTATCCATGCAACTTTAATCATTTTCTGCAACAAACGAAATACCGAACAAAAAAGAACGCAGTGGTTTTAAATGTAGAGTTGTCCTTCTTGTAGACTGGTTGC
The DNA here is from genome assembly GCA_903632075.3 of Acanthosepion pharaonis. Classification (NCBI taxonomy): domain Eukaryota; kingdom Metazoa; phylum Mollusca; class Cephalopoda; order Sepiida; family Sepiidae; genus Acanthosepion; species Acanthosepion pharaonis. Next base: position 211,673 of record CAHIKZ030000805.1, on the reverse strand, counting down.
TATCCAAGGCTAAAGAACCCAGCCTATTCATATTTAATTCATAATTGGTAAGAAAGGAAATGGATTGATGCCTTTCCCATGATCATTAGTGAGAAATCGGAAGAAACGGACAAAACTGAAATTACAATTCAGCTCGCCGATGATACTTTCTGATAACTGTTACCCTACCTGCACACCTACTACTGTTATTACTATGAGGTATAAGCAAATGAAAAAAAAGAATTAAATACTAGCTACATTCTATAGGTACACAATTTTATGAATTCAGAATGTTTTCAGATTTTGGAATGATATTAGGTGGGCCGGTGGAGTGTTACCCATCACTCTCTTTCAGGTAACTTTAATTATTTTCGGCAACAAACTAAATAATGAACGATTGTTATTAACAGAAGAGAACGCATAAACTGATGCGTGTGTACGTGTTTGTGCGTGTCTGTATGTGTGTGTACCTGTGTGTGTACGTGTGTGTGCGCACTGATACTTATAATGTTCGAATGTTTACTTATCAGTCTTTGATAAAGAGGCAAAATCTTCCTATGTCTTTGTGAGTTTTTCTGCGTATATGTCCGCTTGTCTCTGCATTGAATGTGCATGGTTACTAGTCAGCACCTTGGTTTCTTGACATGATTTGAATAACCGGTTTGGAAGACGACGAGGCAAACGAGCAAACGTTTAGGATATTTTAGAAATGAGTCGGAGTGGAGAATTGACTGAGTAAAAACGGCTCTATTAGAGTAAGCAGAGAGAGAGAACACAGATAAATTAATTGGCGGAATTAGTAACAAGAGAAGAGGTTGAGAAGTATGAAAGTGAATAAAAAAAAGCAGGATTCTCGGTTATAAGAGTAGAATGGAGGAGGCTGCAAGTGTTAAAAGGTGCGGAGAATGTGTCGAGAGGAATGGTTTCAGGTGGAATGGAGTTATACTTTTTATGTACGCTAGCACGCTAGCCCAATACATTAATGTCAGTGCTAAAGGACACCAGCCTAAGAAACTCTTATCATAACACAATAATACACCTTAACGCCTCCCCCCTAAAAAAACAACATCAATTATAAAAGCAACTAGTGCTAACACAGGTTACTCAATATTACTGAAAACACAGTCAGTACTCAGATTGTTGTTATTTTCACTTTTTTTTAATACCATGACCATTCATAATGTTGGCAAGCATTGCTTTCCACAGATTCTTCTAAATGATTATTTGGAAATTTCCATGAATTCTTGGAAATATAGAGAGGTTTTCCGTTCTCTTCTCCACGGTTTTGAATGTAGAGTTGTAGATTGGTTGCCGTACAAGGCTAAAGAACCCAGCCTACTTATAATATTTAATCCATAAATGGTGGAAAAGAAAATGGATTTATGCCAGACCATTAGTGAGAAATTGAACCCCACAGATAAAACTGGAATTAGAATTCAGAGAGTTTTTTTCCCCAAAATAATTCAGCAAAAATAACAAACAGTTAACCCTGATTCATCCCTGAATGCACTGCATCCATAACTCAACGACATCACTACTTCAATATCAAGGAGTGATGTAATTCGACACTCGCTGCATTCAGAAGTGCTCTCAATCGCTGCAAAAAACGTTCTAGAAAATGCCAAGTGTAGCTACGCACATGCAGTCCAGACGAAGGCTGAAAAGAAACAATTTGGATCCCGTGAATTCTGGAAGCTCACCAACCAAATCATAAACAAAGGTATAGCAGCTGTGTCCACAGTTATTAATAGCCTCGAGGTCATACCTTCCTCGACAGATAAGGCGAACCTTTTCGTCTCAATTGTTTCCGCTAACCTAAACGTTGGATGACAGAGACCATCCCGTCTCCAAGTTCCCGCGTTTCACGGAGCACAATTTCAGTAAAAGTAATATTACCATCACAGCACAAGAAGTCTTGACCCTAAGAAAGCCACTGGTCCAGACAAAATCCCTATCCTAGTAATAATTATTCAACCGCTTCTTGAAGGAGAAATCCTTCCCAAGGCTGTAGAAAGTGTCAAGCGTATGCCCGGTTTACAAGAACGCGGGCGTTCGATATTGTCCCTCCCATCAGACCCATCAGTTTCCTAAGTATCATCAGCAAACTCTTTAAGGCCATAATCAATAAGAAAATCGTCGATCACCTAGAAAAGAACAATCTCAAAGAACTTTGACAAGGTGAAGCACAAAGGCTTACTACACAAATTCTCCATTTATGGAATAACAGGAAGAGTCCTTCCTAACAGGTAGGTCCCTCAAGGTAGTTATCAATGGTCAGTCCTCGGTTAATGTGTATTGAGTCAACGGATAAGATTATTACGCATTAACGGATCAATATCCCTATTAAACTTACTATTAATAACTTAGTATATTTTTAGATATCCTCCTATCAACATCCTATATTTTGAATTTATTCACCAATACTATAATATACTTATAATAATTTTGAATCAACACAATGTAGCATTGGTCACATGAGACGCAGAAAAAAAAAAAAAAACAGAAAACAGCGGTATTGAAAAGTTTGCAACTTTTTGTACCTGATGATTGCCAAAGCCATGAAACGCCGAATCGAACTGTAGACGTATATTAATATACATATATACCATTCGCAGACAGTACTGTTTCGCTGTAAAACACCTCAGTGCGACTAGACAACCGAATACCTCAATCCCGGATCGAAACCCAACCGACTTGGTGTTAATCGGAGCTTCTACCACTGAGCCATCTTCACTTGACAGAATGAGTCAGCCAAATCTAGCGTATTGTTTTTAGAAACGGAAACAAACGTCAAGCAGCCATTGTACACCATTTATTTTACCGAAGAGCTTCGCATTTACGCAAGTGACCGTTGTTTTTAGAATTGGCTTGTCATTCAACAGTACTCAGGTGAAAATATATTTTCAAGAGCTAAATTATGTCATTCGCAGACTACTATTTCGCTGTATCACAGCTCGTGAGTGCGACTAGCCGATATATATATATATATATATATATATATATATATATATATATATATATATATATATATATATATGGTGTTTATCATCAACAATTCGATAGTTATTTGGCTGCATTCTTGTTCTTATGGAAACTTTCATTTCAGTGATTGTTGCTGACTTTGTAGCGTAGGCTTTATATTTTAAGTATTCCCACAATGATCCTTGTGTCTCGATCTATCTGTTTGACAAGATTTAATTCGGGTACGATTGTATATCACGATGGTAGTGTATTGGTACTTCTTTAGTTCTTGGCGTGATAGACTGTTCCAACAGACTTAAAAATAAGTGTAAAAGTGTGCATACATTTTTGAGACACCATACAGGACGCACATCAATCAACTTGATGCTTTTCATAAACGCTGTCTTCGTTCAATATACGGTTATACACGACAGGAGAAAATCTCTAACCCTGATCTTTTCATCAAATGTAACGTCGGTGGTATTGAGTCCTTTCTGATGCAGTCACAGTTCAGATGGGCTGGTCATGTCATCACAATGAGTGATGATCGGATGCCGAAAATTCTCATGTTTAGCCAACTTTTTCATGGTAAGCGTAATGTAGGCCGTCCTTGGTTACTTAAATACAATTTAATTGCTGCAAACATCCCTATAGAGGAGTTCGAACTTGCTGTCGAAAACCGAGCAAACTGGAGAAACATCTGCTACCGAGGTATAACTAACTTTGAAAAGAATCGTTTCACCCATCTGAGAGAATTAAGAATTAACACTAAATCTCCTGCTAATACATCAGCCCATACGACGGTCAACACTTCAACATGTTTGCAAATCCCGCGCAGGATTGCTGTCACATACGAAACATAAACATAAAACTGAACTGAAAGAGAGAGTCCATCATATATATATATTGATATATCATTTTATATGTATATTGATATATCACTATATATATAGTCAACTCTCCCGTCTAGATTCGACGTATGAGGGTCAAGCAGATCAGTTTCCAGGAAACCGACAGCCCGACACCGGCACATAAGATTTGATTATAGTGGTGAAGGCCTCGTGCAGGACCATCCACACTTTTTGAAGGGATGAATACAGAGACCTGGTGCACCGAATGCCACAAGGTTCCCTCCGCAGGTTTTGAATTCAGAGTTGTCCTTCTCCTAGACCAGTTGCCATCCAAGGCTATAGAACCCAGTCTGTTCCGTTATGTTACCCATAGTTAGAGGAA
>CAHIKZ030000805.1:197500-202500 GCA_903632075.3 Acanthosepion pharaonis | reverse complement strand
TATATATATATATATATATGCGCGTGCGTGTGTGTGTGTGTGTGCGTACGTGATTACACACACACATATGTATTTGTGTGTGTGTACATTCGTGAGTAGACACAGTGTGTATTTCGGCTGCCCGAATTCATTCAAATACGTTTTGTTAAATTCAACCGACAAGATTTGTTTGTTTCATATTTTTTATTTCATTTCTTCACTTTTGAAATAAGATGTTGTACATTGGGATCAAAATCGTGGATAAACAGTCCGAAGTCACGTTTTGTTCTGTTTTTGTTGAAGTACTTTCAAACGTCTCGGTCATTTTCAAGAATTGGGTCAATGTGTTAGAAAAGGTTTTGTTGGCTAAATCCTGTCATTTTCAGGAGCGCAGGGATTCGAATTAGTTCAAGTGATATCTTGTGTATTTTAGTTACACGGAGCCATATACCAGGTTGAACCGATGAAACCGTGGTTAAACACTTACTTATGAACTGAATTTTGATCTGAATTTTTCCGAATATCATATTCCAGCGATTTAATTAATATTCATCTAGGAATTAAGTTCATCGACAATGTCAGAGATTATGATATGTTGACAAATAAATATTTATTGTGTAAAATAAATCAGCATTTTCATCATTAAGCATCCAACTGATTGCTGTACACGCACACACATATATAAATAAGGCAGACACACACTCACAAATATACATATATGTGTATGTATGCATATGAAGTGTATATTACACACATATGTGTGTGAGTGTGTAGACAGCTATAAACCTATATTAAATCCATATGTTAATGTATATACATAAGTGAGTACGCTTATATTATATATATATATATATATATATATATATATATATATATATATATATATATATATATATATATATTTATATATATATATATATATATATATATATATATATATATATATATATATATATAATGTAACTTTTATACATGATGAACACAGTTGTATGAATCATAATCAACACACACACATTTTATTTTCCACCAGTATCTATCCCTCTATGTTATTTTTTGTTTGTGTTATTTTAAATTTATTTTCTTGAAACGTTATTTTTGATAGATAATCATATTCAAGTAGAAGCTCTGTTTTTTAATTACACAGTATTATTTAATTAAAGAGTATTTTTTCCAACTACATCTACCTGCCCCAATATTTGAGAAATCATGTCAGAAAAATATGAGTTCTCCATATATATATATATATATATATATATATATATATATATATATATATATATATATATATATATATATATATATATATATATATATATATATATATATATATATATATATATATATATATATATATATTCAAACCATTATTTATGGTTTCTGGAGCGTGCAGAATATGTAGACGAAATAAACTCTTTTTAAAAAAACGAACCTTCAGATATTAGTTTCACTAAAAAATATTGTTTGTGCAGGCCAAATAGACTGAAAAACAATAAAATCTTTAATTATTTTGTTTAAAAATATATAACTATATACTATATATATTATATATATATATATAAATATATTGTTTAGCGTAATCAAAAAAAATGACTGAATAAAATACAATAAAAAATATAATTTATTCTTTATCAAAATTAAAATTTTGATATAAATATATATATATATATATATATATATATATATATATATATATATATATATATATATATATATCAAACATCAAAAGATGAAGAAACCTTGGTAGTAAGGCGATTGTTCTATACGGAATATATATATATATATATATATTAAATAAAAAAATACTATATAAAATATATATATATATATATATATTAAATAACAAGATATATATATATAATATATATATATAATATATTATATATATATAATATATATATTAAATAACAAATTAAATATATATATTAAATAATAAATAAAATATATATATATACATAACAAATAAATATATATATATATATTAAATAACATTCTATATATATATATATATATATATATATATATATATATATATATATATATATATATATATATATATATTAAATATTTATTAGAAAAACTGACCTTTCTGTTACCATGCGGTTTCTTCACCTTTGATGGTCGGAAATTTAAATTACACACAAAACACACAGAATATATATATATATTTTATAATATATATATATATATATATATATATATATATACGTACATTGGAATAATCTGTATTTTAAACGTACAGGTAATATAGCTGGTTTAGAATAAATGATTGTATATAGAGAATAACACGTGCACAGCTTCCAAAATAAACTGTTTATTAGGCCCTATATTAAAATAATCTGTGTCCTCCTTGGGTTTTATCCCAGTACTCTTACATGCATATAGTCATACAGATTCTGAATGTGATACATGATTACATGTTTCTTACATCTGTTGACGTTATACAGGAGTTTTAGGTCCCATCATTTCCCATATATAATCAATGGGAGACAAATTTGGTGGTCGTGCTGATAAGGAATACTGTCGAATATCTTGTAAAATATGTAAGTATCATGGGCATCATTTAGACAGGCATTATTCTGCTGGAAGAATGCAACGACAACGTCTTCTTTTTGCAGGAAAGGCAGCAAAACGGGTTGTACAATGTTCTGGACGTAAAAGTTAAGTTCAACGTATTAATTACAAACATAAAAAGTGAGCAAGAGTTGTAATTTATGGCACCCTACACTACAATGAAGGGGTATTGCCTATGAGTCGGGGGTGAAAACCCCCAGAACAAAAGTCTCAAATACGCAGCCGTTAGACTGCCTTTCTGTGACCAGCGGGTACCATTTCCGTAGTAGCTGTATTTAACTTGACCTACCTACCAGGTGCAAACAGTCAAAATTGATTAACTCTCTGTTTGCACCTGGTAGGTATGTCAAACTAAGGTCAGCAGAGTCTGATCTCGTTACTGGGACTATAAAAGGACATTTATACGCGAACCTTTTATTGAATAAAGCTTTCTTAAAGCCTACACCTGCGTACTTTTGTCATTTCACTTACATAAAAAATTACCCCCCCCCTCATTTGCAACTGTGAATTTGAATGTGCTTCTATTATTGTCTCCCTTTGAAGTTGATGCCCACACACTGGAAATGATGCCCTTCCCCATTTGTAATACCCAGGCGACGTACTTGCTTCTAGCCTACTGTAACCCCCCCACATCAGAATGTAATGGTCTTTTTGTGCCCTTGAGTTTGAAAACCCCTGCTTTAGAAGGTGTCGAACTCCAGTCGCGTAACTCGCATATGTAGACAAGAAGCATTTATGAAACATAACCTATTTGAACACCATAGAGCAAGATTCAATCACACAGGTGACATCAATAGAGACGGGCACGAAAATGTTGTGACATGTGCAAGTTTGATTAGGGACACTTGTGCCTTAATCTTATAAGCAAACGATTCCCAATGGTCAGAGATGACACACTTGGAACCATTTTCTCTTTTTTTTTCTTAGCGAGCGTCTTTTCACGTAAGTGGCTGTCCAGAACCTCGTCTACGGGTTGATGAATGTTCATCTGGTCGATGTTGCCATCGATACCAAAATTACCAAAATGCGTAGCAGTACTCGGAAAATGACCACCCAGCGACCCCAAGGCCCACAATTCAGCTACAGTTAAGCGGATTTAATTCAATAAAATGCCTACGTAAGTGTATGTGTACACGACACCTGTTAGAACTGAAATCTTAAACACAATAAACCATATTGGTGCATGTGTCACTGCCTAAAATCTTAGACACAGACGGTGCGAGGGCATGGGAATTACTACCAAACAAGATGGTCGATGACTGAAATTTTAATTAAATAATCTACTGGATATACTGTAACTAGGGCGAAACCGAGATCTTCCCTTTCATATTGACTGAAAATAAAATTACAACACCTTCTTTCTCACTCCTTCATCTTCCTCCTCCTCCTCCCCCCCTCTCTCTCTCTCTCTATATATATATATATATATATATATATATATTCCTTGTTACTATAAGGGTCATTTTAAGACGTTTTCTTAAAATATTTTATTTTACGTTTCGGGTACGAAATTGACGCAGATATAAATTCGTAGAAGACTCAACAACATTCTTTAAATAGATAATTTAAAACTTGCAAACACTTCCTAACTGACGAAATTAGCAAAAGACACGTTGCGGCTATAGAAGCGGTTTCCCTGGTGGAAAAGGGAATACAGGTTCAGTTCCGGTTGAAGTACATGAATTCCTTAGTAAGACTTCTTTATCTATAAAAAATGTGGTCTGATTTTGGAAAGTAGGTTGGGTCGAGAATTTTTAAATCATCGAAATTAGGAATATCCAAAGTAAAAAAAAAACAGCTGAGTAATATATATATATATATATATATATATATATATATATATGTGTGTGTGTGCGCGCGCGTGTGTCGTGCAGAAATATAACAATGCAGTTGTGAAATTATTTATTGTTATTATATTTAAGTGGTAAATATATATATATATATATATATATAAACACATTCACAGTTAATGTTCTTGCTGATGTCATTGGCGCAAAATGCTATGAAAAGCACAATCAATGATAAATTATTTATTTAGGATTTGTAAATGAAAATCTTAAAACCTTACAAATTCTTTTTCTGAGGCTAAATAATTTCAGATTGGTGGAAGAGTTCTAAAAGCATAATCGTCGAAAGCACTCACACATGTGTAGAAAATATTCCTGCGTATTTGTGTGTGCACGCGTATTTCAGTGAGTGTTCAATATCAAATGTAGACAAGGGAGATCGAGTTGCTCATCGGAAAGGAAGCCAACATAAATAAAATACCGCCAAATAAAATTAGAATAATAATAAATAATTATTTGAGAAATGTTTTTCAGGAATGAAGAAACAAGATGAAGCCAGAAAAGATAACGGCTAACATATTTGAGCAGGAAGAATAATAGCCAATAAATTGAATTTGCTCTATGTCGTCGTTTATACGAGGGATGCTTGAAAAATATCATACA
>CAHIKZ030000805.1:95000-192500 GCA_903632075.3 Acanthosepion pharaonis | reverse complement strand
TCCCTGCAGTCACCTCCAGTGGGCAAACCTGAGGCCACATTATGATGCAGGCTGTGCCAACTCCTCTCTGCTCATGTCACGGTCGAAAATTCCCACGTTAAAAAGGCCTTGTGCCACATGACACCCTCGTGGGGGGGGGGGTGACTCAATATCGTCACGGTCGAAAACCATCTGCTTCTCTTACTTCAGGCCTTCTCATCTTCCAACAATTACTCCACATGAAGACCCACTATCCCTCTCCTCATCCTTTCTTCTATCACTCCTATTTGGTCTTGCTCCAAATCTTCTGCAACCCCCTGCATCCCTAGTGGCTTCATGCCTTCGAGGCGTAATGCTTAATATATATATATATATATATATATATATGAATGTCTATATGTCTATATATATATATATATATATATATATATATATATATATATATATATATAATGAAGAAATATAGTTTTAACCTGAGCTATATTTATTGGATAAAGTGCTCAATGTCAGAGAGAGAGCGTATGTAAATATAAATATAAAAGTGAACATTGAAGTCAACACTCAGAGGCGACAGGCTGATTCGTGCTAGATACAATCATATATATATATACATATTAGGATATTACACCGAAAACATCTCACCTTGATATATATATATATATATATATATATATATATATATATATATATATATATATATATATATATATACACAGATACCAGTGATGGTCAATATGTATCTTTTTTTTCTTTTATATCTAGGATTAATATCTATAACTTCATAACTTCAGTACATGACTTCTATGAAAGTTGATGAAATCATGCTGAAAATACCCGTCCCAACTAAATTATCAATGTTAAAAAGTCCTTCTCTGGTTGATCATTTATAAATTGTAGGTACTGTAAGCAATTTGAAAGCTGTGCGCCAGAATAAACAAAGTTTATATGTAACATTTTTTATGACAACAGTTGAGCTCAATTCTCCCTGGGAGCCTCATATCTGTGACCTTACACCAGACTAAGCCACTGATAATCTCACACTTGTAACCTCATAATTATAAATAATCCAAGCTTATAATTGGGTAGTATTACAAAGTTAACTTTCCTTTTGATATTAGGTTTGAATTAGTAGAGTTAAGTTATAACTATGTTTATTAAAAAAGATCACTTTTGATTGCAATTGTCATATCAGTATGCATTAAAAGTATGGAAACTGGCGTTTTTTTAAACTCTGAAGATGGGAGAAATCTAGCAGAATTTTCTGCTTTCTTAATTGATAAAACGTAAAAAATGATACTGAAACGCAAAAATATATTTATGGAAAAGGTACGCAAAAATGGTCAAAATAATGTGTCAAAAATAATCCGTGAGGTTTTGTGCAGGAAACTTCTCGTTGAAGACTCCTTCACAGTCAGGTAAGCAAATTTGATTTGACAAAGATTAATCAAGACAACTTGAGAATAACTTTAAACGCGCGGGAAATAGTAAGCATGCTCAAAGTATCCAAATCAAAATATTTAAAATAATTCGCACCTATTTAGTTATGTTAGTCGCTTTTATGTGTGGTTTCCACATACTTTATAAAAGAAAATAAACTACGGCAATGTATTTTCATGTGCGAATCTCAACTTAAACGGAAAAATGTTTCATTTTTGAGACACACTGTGTCAGACAATGAAAAGTGTATACTTTACAATCGCATGGGTAGAATTAAATGAACCGGACCAAACGCCGGTTTTCAGTCAAAACATGTGATGGCGTGCATATAGTGGGGTTGGAAAGGTATCATTTTTTTTATGAGATCCGTTCGAAGAGCCAAATGATTTATTTGAACAATTACTGCTCCAAACTCGGCCAAGTGAAGGCAGTCAACGATGAAAAGTGCCCGTAATTAAGAGAAATGTCGTAATGTTCTCCCCGGATAACACTAGACCGCGTGTTTTCTTGGTGACTAGACAAATATTGTTACAGATTAGCTGCGTAATTTTGATCCGCCAGTAGCAGTCACCAGATATTGCATCATCGGATTGCCATTTAGCTCGGTCTTTGCAGAATTCTCTTAAGGAAGTTTAAGCTACAATTAATATGGGATTTTTACATGAAATTCCGAGTGTGGATTGAACTTAATTTTACGTAGTAATAGTCAACGAGAATGACCTCTTTAATTTTTTAACCAATTCTGAGCGGGATGCGTCTTATTGAATGAAATTTCAAATCCTTGAGTCATCTAGAAAAGTTGTTTGATTATAAATATATAGAGATTCTGGGAAGAGTTATGAAGTTGTCTAATAAATATCAGAACATAAAGAAACAAAGGAATAAATATGCTGTTCAATAAATTCTTTAAAACAATTGAACACTGAAACATAACCACTTGCTGGAAGACGAAGAACAGTCCTATTTTACTTACATAAACTATAGAAAATGTCTAGTACAAAGCTGCTCATGTGAACAGGCCTATTTTACTTACTTAAAGTGCAGTAAAGTTGCTCATAACATCAACCTTACTTTACTTAAATAATATGCTGTGTAGCACACACACACACACACACACACACACACACACACACACACACACACACATATATATATATATATATATACACATGTAAATATATTAGGGGGCCCACTAACCAACAATATAAGCATTCCCAGGAAAAGGACACAGGCGTGTCCGAAAAACCCGACTTTAAAAATATTCTCTTTGTGCTTCAATTTAGTCAAAAGGCCAATAAATATATGATATATATATAATAAATATCATCAATTTTATTGCCAATATTGTTATCAATTTGTTGTCTTTTTATTCCTCAAATTTCATTAATCGACCAATTAAATCTACACTAGTCATTGTTTCAGCTGTTTCGGAATGATGGTAGGGTCCGGATTTGGCACTAAGAATCCTTGTCAACAAGCAGGTACACACGCACACACACACACACACACACATATATATATATATATGGTATTCCAGTATCGCCAGCAAGCAGACCCCTATTTTGCATAAAATAATAATATCCCCAATTTATAGAACTTGATTAGTATCTCGTCTGTTTTTGTCCGAAGAAATAAACGTTTCGAATTATTCACAGAATTAAGGGTGCAGTTATCAGAATTAATGTATTCTCAACGGCATAGAAGATTGTGGCATTGAATATCCTGTTTCAAATTTGAGGTAGATGTTCTTACATATTTACAAGTATTATGTTGATAGTTACCTGGAGGGCAGGTAATCTGTGGCGTGTTTCGATGAGCCCTATGACGCCAAGAATTCTTGTCAACAAGCAAGAAGTGGTTTCATAATAAGGAGGATATATTCATATGTCATGGGCTGGTTTCACTATCCTACGTAAATATATCATCGACTAGTGACAGCTAGTTGCAATCCTTTGTCACCAGTTGAACCCATTTTATGGTTTCCTTGTATACCAACAACGATTTCCCTGTTCTCTGTAGCCAAGGAACACAAAAGTATCTGGGCGAACTACGAACTCCTCTAATGCAACAGTTGAAATTCAGGCTGCTTCGTTTATAATCCGTCTTGCTCGAAGAAGACGCAACTGATCTTATCTCTCAGCAGCCGGCTTGGTGTAATTCGCAGGAGCCTGTTATCTAAAACAGTGTTTTTTTATGTTTAATAACTTTTTTGTTATCCTTGCTGAAATGGGCTTTTAATTTAAATGAGAGATGCATCATTAGTGGGTTAGTGGTGTATTACTGAATTGTTGTTATGTGACATCGATTAGACAGACAACACCTATAATTCCAGCGCATCCTGAAACCACAACGGTATCTGAGTGAACTACGAAGTATTTTAATACAATAGGGACCAGCTGCAATTCAAGTTGCTTCGATAATAAGCCGTCTTCCTGAGCGGCCGGCTTGGGATAATTCGTAGGAACCTTTTATCTGATACAAAGTCTTTTTCGTGTTTAATTGTAATAACTTTTTTGTTACACTATTTAATGGGATTTTAATTTAGATTATTTTCATATACATAATATATAGAATTTTTTTAAATTAAATTTGCATTTTACAATAACACACGAAAGTAAATATGTCAATTTGTTACTATGGATACTTTCTCAAGTGCGCTATTTATACCTGCATTTGAATTTGAACTTTCTTTCCAAACTTACACATGGAGCTGAAAGGAAAAGAGGAAAGTTTATAAAAAGACGATGGAAAGATATAAAAATATGTGAATATATAGTGAGAGCGGAAGCATAGAGAAGAAGAAGAAGAAGAAGAAGAAAGAAGAAGAAGAAGAAGAAGAAGAAGAAGAAGAAGAAGGATAGATAGATAGATAGATAGATAGATAGATAGATAGATAGATAGATAGGTATATTGATGGAGATAAGGAAAGAGTAAAACTGAACTTCAGAGAGCAGCTGAATACATGCAGAGATTACAGAGAGAGAAATAGAGAGATACGAAGGATGGTAGAATTTGAGAAAGAAAAAAAGATAATGAAAGAGAAAGAAAGGAAAAAATGCCAGAGAAGTACTCTCGGTTTCTGAAGTACACATGTTTAGATAACAGTAATATCGACGATTTTAGCCATCCCATAATGCCCGGAAGACAGAAGGTGGAGGAATCAGTTTCCGGTGGATGTTACTCGCGAGAAATCGTACACGCGTTGCAGGAAGATTGAAAAACGGCATGAATGTCATTTCTTGTTTGACAACATGAGACATTGTAGGCAGAAATAGATTGTAGTTAGTGGATGGGAGAAGTGCATTAAGGAAAAGTAGCAGATCAATTCAATAATAGAGTTTAATATCAGTTGTTTTCTTTCATTCTTTATAAAGACTTTTTCATGGCTTTTTTCATTTATTTTCATTTTTAAATTTTACTCAGCATATAATTTGCTTCAATTTTTTTTATTACTTTTCTGTTTTTTTTTCTTTTATTTAACCCATCCCACGCTCTATTTCTTTCTTTTTCTTCATTTCTCTATTTCTTTATCCTCTTTCTTTTTCACTAGTTTTCTCTTTCTTTCTTTGATTAAATTTCTCATTCTTTATGTTTCGATTCAGTATATTTGCTTTTTAATTTTGTTTTTTTTCCCCTTACATTCCTTCTTTATCACTTTTTTCTATCAGTTTGCATTTCAGTGTTGATCTTAAACTTATCTGTTTACCTTTACACACACAAACACATATATATATCTAAGAAATGGATTAAATCCGTCATATTGTTATTTTTAATTTATTTTGTTTAAATGTTATTTTTGATGGACACTCATATTCGAGTAGAAGTTCTGTTTTTTAATTAAAGAGTATTTTTTTTTTTTATTCAGCTACAATAACCTGAATATTCGAGAAATCTTGTCTGAAAAATATGCGTCCTTCGGCAGGAACTCCGGTCAAACAAGGCCCGAATAATGCCTTTTGAACACGCACTTCTCTGCCGATTCTCGAAACATTCATATCTGATCTGTATTGTATCTTAACCTAAACAAAGACAATTTATTTTTTTAATGAAAAAATACTGTTTAATTAAAAAAAAACAGAGCTTCTGCTTGAATATGAGTATCCATAAAAAATAACGTTTATGCTAATTTTCTTTTAGCTTCATCTGACATTTTTGGGGGAAATGAGAAAAAGCGCATAGAGGTTTCGATGTTTTGAATTCCATGCAGTTTTTTTTAGATATCGAAATATCTCAGCAATTTTCCGTATTCACAAAACTTTCTGGTGAAGCTAAAATAAAATTAGAGAAACATATAAAAATTTACAAAGATTTTCTTAATCATTTTGGCGGATTTCAGAATTTTCTGTCAATGGTAGTAAGTTTATTTGACCATGAAAAAACCTAGAGCAGATAATCGTGTATCAAAATGTTTTCTTAAAAGGATCATCGATAGCCACTAGGAATTTTTAAGTTTTCTAAAATATAATCTAGTCTGAAAAAAAAAAACGACCTTGTCCTACCATCATCCATCTGGTATGTTTTCATTGTACCCAATACATCAATGGTGATCATGTCTAACAGTCGACCAAAGCAAAGGTCTGATTGACCACCTACATCAAATAAGGATATTCGAATTAAAAATTCTAACTTTGCCCCGAGGTGACGAACTGCACACAAAAAGATGACCCTGAAAATAGTTTTATATATTCCATCAAAATCTGACTGTTTTAGAAAATATTCCCATTTGTTTCATTATATATGAAGGTATATGCATACATGTTTGGGTGTCTGTATGTGTGTGCGTATGTGTGCGCGTATGTGCGTGCGTATGTGCGTGCGTGCGTGTGTGTGTGTGCGTATGTGTGTGCGTATGCGTATGGGTGTGTGTGTGTGTAATAAAATAATTTGCTTAACTTATTTGAATTTAGAGATTCATGGATACCATTTTATATCCAACATTCGTCGGATTTCTTGGTGGCAGAAAATAAAATTGCAGTTTCTGTCTTAATGTAATTGGGTCGAAGGAGCGAATTTTCTAAAGTGTTTCCGCCCACGAAACAGAGGCCAAAATATTGGTTCCGTGATGTCGAGTGTCATAAGTTACAACCTTCGCTTGATTTGATGTTTGTGGAATGAACAACGTTGTGTACGTTCTGAAAACTCTTCATCCCATCTTGCTATATTTCCTGCAACAGGAAGTGTAACGATATGCCGTTACATCGTGTTTGCCTATATGTGGCTCGTGCCACGCTAGATGCATTATAAGATGATAGATTTTTTTCTGATTGGCACCATCGCCAAAACTATCTCCTATTTAACATGTATGGGACAAGGAGGTACGACACCTGACTCGGTTTGTTACTCCCCTACAACCCATACTGTATTGATTCAACAGGTGTAAAACGCGTGGTAGTGGCATGATATCAGCCAGGTGTACAAGGAAAATATACAGTGTATTACTATGGAGTATGAATACTTATGACATACTCCTTACTTTGGAATTTGCGTACGTATTAATTTGTATTTGGGATCAGTTACCAAAATCTTACTGCTTCTTTGTTTGAAATTTCTAGTTACGTTGAAGTATTGACTAGCTGACATTTTTGGATCGAATGGGATCATTTACTGTTTTTTTTTTTTCTTTTTCTTTGTCGCGTTGTTCCAGGACGAGCGCAATCATGGCTTTCCACAATTTCCTATTCCTTATGATACTGTTACTATCACTCCCTATCCTGCCACCCATCTCGTTAGGTGTGTTACTTGCTGTTGCCTAATTAGTGGCAAATTCTCCAAGCATCCTTTCCTCATATTTCGGCTCTTATCCTAAGCAAGAATGTTATTTTAGTTCCTATTCTACTTAAAACTATTCCTTACTCACATACCCCATTCATGATATTCTCAGCATCCTTTTGTAGAAAAACATCTGTTTCCTAAAGTCTTCTCTTCATGTGCAAGAAAATTGTCCAGTATTCACTACCATATAAAAGGATCGATATTATATAACAGTTCTTTGTTTCAAACGAAATTTTCATGTTCCTTTGTATTTTGCTTAAATTTTTTCATTTACTGTATTCTAGCTATATTACTTGTACGCTTTATCCTGAGAAGATTGAAACATTCAAAATATTTTTTTTTTTATATATATATATATATATATATATATATATATATATATATATATATATAAAAGTGAACAGTGAGGTCAATACTCAGAGGCAACAGACTGTTTCATGCTAGACGCAATCATCAGGCCACAAGAATGGCCTGATGATTGTATCTATCAGGAATACACACACACACACACACACACACACACACACACACATATATATATATATATATATATATATATATATATATATAACCTCTTAGTTTCAGCTTTTAATTCTGTCAGGTTTTCATTTTTCTTGAAAAATCTTTTTCTTTATTGTTTTTATATTTTACTTTATTTCTATTTTACCACTAATAGATACTTCTTTGCTTTCCCCTTTCTTTGTTAGTTTTCTTTATTCTTCTTACCG
This sequence comes from Acanthosepion pharaonis, assembly GCA_903632075.3. Lineage (NCBI taxonomy): Eukaryota > Metazoa > Mollusca > Cephalopoda > Sepiida > Sepiidae > Acanthosepion > Acanthosepion pharaonis. The sequence continues at coordinate 184,584 of CAHIKZ030000805.1, read as the reverse complement.
TTTCTTCTTTTTAGCTTTTTGGATTTTTCATTGTTTTTCTTTCTTTCTTCCTCAACATTATTTTTTTTCTGACATATTTGTGTGTGCAATACGGCAACAAAAGAGATCCGAAATATATACATCAGCACCATTTCGCTCAAATATGTACATACTTAGAAAAATAATAAATAAAACTCCCCTCCCTTCGTCTCCATAAGATAAACAAAAGAGCAAAACCAGCAACAAAACAAACAAAGAACGATATCTGGTGGCTTTGCTTACTTACACAGATAGACTTGAGGATGCAAGTCGGTCTTTGGCAGATTCTTAAAAGCAGCTACAAATCAATCACAAAATATCGATAGAGTCGTGCATTTGCCCACGCTTCAGAAAACAGACGAGCGGATAAAGAGATCGACAAGAAGGCGTGTCGCGAAGTCATAAATTGCGCTAAGCAATTTATCATTCAGACTACTTCAGACGGAAATTGTGCGCATGTACGGTTGGTGTAATGGTAGGGCGCGGTGCGTTGATTGAACTGAGGACACGGTCCCCTATTCTCGTTTTCACGCTTTTACATATGAACAATCTATCTGTCCGTCTGTCTGTCTACAGCTTGTTAAACTCTCAATCTACGGGCGGTACACTATGTACATGTATGCCTAACTCGTTCACTAACTCCTGACTCATTGGCGCACCCCGCCTTCTTTTGTTTTTTTCATTTTCAGTGCATAACATATCGACTAAATGGCAAGGAGTTCATATATATTTTAATTGAGAAAATTACAATTTTTTAATCATCCAAATTTTCCTCTATCATCAAAAGAGAAATTAACTACAGCTCAATAGTAGGACACACAATCAAAATAATAAATTTGTTAACATTCCTGGTTCACGTATAGGAGAACGCATGATCCAATGATTGCAAACATTGACCAGATGTTCGTGATCGAGCACTTTCAGCCATACATCTGGGTATTATCGTGTTTGGGGAATACCGTGAATGTTTTCATGAAATAAATAAATAAGATCTTCTGTTTGGGAAATAATGTTTTAAAAGTCTTGGCAAACACATTTGATTCTGTAAAGAATTTCCCGTTCTCTGTCTTTGGGCAGAGTGCGCTCAGGGGCTTCTCTGTCAAAGGACAGAGGGGCAACTGAGAAAATTATACTGAGAGGTGCCCAGCCCTGGGTAACAGCTGCCTGAGGCCGCGCCCTCTCATTGCACAAAAGGGAGGGATCGGTGGTAGCACCGAGGCCAGCATAACCGACAGTTGCGGGGGCTTTGGGGAATTTTTGTCCCTTGCTCGAGTGTACCCGCTCGGGTCCCCACTTTAAAACGGAGTCACATCTCGTTCTGGTGGGGGAATGAGTAAATACCGTAAAGAATTTCGCGTTTATAGCGCCTTGTGCATGACATCTTCATATCGCAGAAAAAAAAGAAAACGGTGGATTTTAAAAGCTTTCAAAAATGTGGATAGCGATTAACATCAGTATTTTAACCCCAATCTTGATAATAGTCAGAAGTATAATTGAGAGTACTAGATCACTAACTTTCAGACAATACTTACATTCATTGGATACAAATAAGCATACTCCTGTAGATAAACAAAAACAGACCACTGGAAATGAAAATTAGAAAAAAAAATTCTTGTCTATCGCCTTGAATCAAACCTTTTCTGTCGAAGTGGTTACAAGTAGCAGAAAATATACAATACGAAATTTTGTTGTAGTCTTTGAGAGTTATCGCTTTATTTGAAATGTTGTTTAGGAGGAAAAAATGAGATATGGAATTTTGAATGAGGCTTTCAAAATGTCTGTCCTTTCCTGACCGCACAGAAACGTGTACTAGCAAGAAAAAAGTCGATCTTCTCTGTTTCTTTGGACTGCAAATTCAAATTCAGATCAAGACTGAATTTGGAAAATACCATTATGATAGCAAAAACAAACAGACAAAACAATTAACGAATAACAAATTACAATGACTAACCCCGCCCGCTATGCCTTCAACTTCAGATATTCTTCATTCTTTATGTATATATAAAGAATTAATGAATTTATTTTTAATCCGTCCACTCGTTAGGAGATATCAACAATTGTTGATATCCCCCGACGATTGGACAGAGCGACTGCAAACATCTCTATATTGATTCCATTGAGGGATGGCTATGAAAAAAGTTCACATTCTGCTCCGTTCAACGATATATTTACCAGTGCGACTCTCATACACCCACTTGATGTGCACATGCATTGATTTCATTATTTTATGTGTGTAAGTAAATATACATTTCAATTATATATGTTTCCTGTTTGGAATCATTATACATGTATACATCTTCCTCAGCACTTTTTAAATACTTTTACTTATTCTTTGTTAACAATAAAATGAAAATCCCTTTAAAAATGACAAAAAATTAACCGAAATAAAAGCTATTAACACTTCCTCTACACATTTAGCATTCAAAAAAGAAAAACAACACTCCAAAACCTTACAATATATCCCTCATCCGTCATATTCAATGAACCATACTAAAAAGAAGGACAGCTATTCATCTCCCTCTCCCCTCTCTCTCTTTCTCTCTCTCTCTCTCTCTCTATCTATCTATCTATCTATCTATCTATCTATCTATCTATATATATATATATATATATATATATATATATATATAGTTATAATATAGTTAAAGAACGAATTTTTAAATTGTTTTTTTTTTTATATTCCTGAAAATTTTCCTGGTTTCTTGTGAAAATTTGAATATAAATTGTCCAATATCAGGGCACTTTTGTCTTTTATAAAAAATCGAAAAGTTTTTGTTTTGTGCTTTGTCACTTGCAATTTTTTTTTTACAAATCTCGCGTCTTCACGTGTCATTTTTTAAGTAACGATCATATATATATATATATATATATATATATATATATATATATATATATATAAAGATTTTCTGCACTTATGTCAGAAGGGTGCTCAATATCGGAAATACACCATTTGTATATATAGACAGTACTGACATAGAAATCAGTACTTCACGGTGACTGTCAGTTTTACGCCTGAACGATTTACGGACATGGTCTATCGATCAATCCCCCCTCCACACGCACATATGTGTGTGTTTGTGAAAGTGAGCGAACATACAATCTAGACATAGGCATCGTGGCCGTCGGTCGTATAACAACGAGCAATCACACAGTCGAAGAAACTGGAGTCAGTTCCAGGACGCGGGAAACATGTCGCTATTTGTTTGTAAAATGGCTGATTTCCGGTAAGAGTGCGAGGCCAAAACCAGCCGCCCCATCACCTACCGCTTTCAACTTCAACTTCTCTTCCCACTTTCCCACCTTCTCCATTTTTCCATTCTCCTAATTCAGTTCTTACTTCCTTTTCTCCCCTTCCCACTTTTCCGGCCTTTTCCATCCACCTTCACAGTCAACCACGAGGTTTTTCCGCCAACCCGACCATCCACCATATTGGCCCTAGTGATAAACACAAAATGGCGGTGATACATGCGTAGAACGTTAACGCATACACAGGCGATGGCCTAGCCTTAACCCTAACCCCGGCCTCGGTCATGGCTAGGTCTTCTTCCCCGTGATGTCGTCTCCTGTTCATCTTTCAATTTTTTCGTCTTTTTCTTTTTCTTTTTGCCTTAACTGCTGTTTCATGTTGTTCTTTCAGTGTTTTTTCTATTGCTTATTTATTTTTTATTTGTTTTTGCTTTAAATTTTTCGTTCATCCTCTATGATTTTCTACTTCGTTCGTTATTCTTTTTCCTTCACTTTTACTTCATCAAATCTACTGTCATCTTTCTGACTCATTTTTATTTCTTCTTCTTCTTCTTCTTCTTCTTCTTCTTCTTCTTCTTCTTCGTGATATGTCCTTCTATGTAGCTTTCAACATTCTTTCTTTCTTTTTCTTCATGGTAATCTTTCCATGCACTTCTCAACATTTTTCTTTCTTTCTTTCTTTCTTTCTTTCTTTCTTTCTTTCTTTGCTGTCTATTTAGTTATTATTCTTTTGTTCTATTTCATTTATCATTGTAACAATCATTGTCTGTATTTTCTACTTCTTCACTCTCCTCCTACACATTCTTCTTCTTTCACTACCTTTTTTCTTTTTCTCCATTCGTCGTCGTTGTCGTCGTCGTCCTTCTCCTCCTCATCATCCTTCTTCTTCTTCTTCTTCTTCTTCTTCTTCTTCTTCTTCTTCTTCTTCTTCTTCTTCTTTCTGGAGTAGTGCTGGAACCAAAGCATCAGAAGAAGATTCAGCTGTGCGAATGAGCAGTGAAGTAGGGAGACTGAGGTCGGGTCAGAAAAAGGTGTTGGGGGAAGACAGGAACTTTGGCGTCATTAATGTGGCATATTGATTAGAACTCCGCATCTCACCCTACTCCAATTTGTTTAATTAGACGTGAGAGAAACGGCCTTTTGGCCTGACAGCAATGGCCGTTGCTCAATACGATTTTCTTCCTCATTCTCTCATGACGTTTATCCCTATCCACTCTCTCTACTTCCTCTCTTTATTTGATCTCTGCAATCGTAGTTTTTCATCCTTCGTTTCTTCTATCGCTCCTCTCGTTGACTTCTTCGATTATTCTGTCCAAGTCATTGGTTACTGCTTTTTCTCTCGACTTTCTATCTCCCTCCCTCTCTGTTACCATTTTATCGCAATTTCTCCCTTTTTCTTTCTGGTGTCTCCCTCACATCTTTTTCTTTCATGGATTTATCCTAAGACCTTTAAAAATGTCGCATCTTTTTATTTGTGATTTATAGGCATATTGAAGAGAGAGAGAGAGAGAGAGAGAGAGAGAGAGAGAGAGAGACACACACACACACACACACACACACACACACACACACAGAGATTTTCCTCCTCTGTCGATTTGTAGATTTTTTTCTTTCTTTCTTATTTGTTCATTGATAAAAGAACGGAAAGTAACGCAATATAAAACCATCGAGAGATAGCTTTAATAGAAAATTTTTTTATTCATCCAACACTCCCTTCCCTTATTTTGTTATTCTTTTCTTCTCTCAGACAAACAGAGAGAGGAAGAGAGAGAGAGAGAGAGACAGATAGAGAGAAAATACAGATGAATAAGAGTGCATGAAAGTGAGAGAAAAGAGCTGGTAATGTAATATCCAGGTGATGTCGTTAGTGATGCTGCTGATAATGATTGTGACGCTGATAATATCTGTCAGTGGTCGGGATAAGTGGATAGTGAGCGGTTGGTGGGGTAATTAAGGTGGTGGATGGTGGTGGGGGTGGCTGTGGTTTGAGGTGGACTTAATTCCAGCTCTTGACTGTACTCCTCTTCACCGGTTGTGACTTGTTGATTACAGCCGGAACATCGAGCGAGCGAAAGAAGCGGGTGAGGGCAGCGGCTACTTCTGCTTCTGCCTCTTGTGCTTAATGACTGGAACGGCGATGGTATTTTATTGAAATTGAAGCATAGAGGGGAGAAAAGGCGATGTTAGTACCAATGGTATTGGAGATGAGGGTGGTTCGGAAGGAGCATGGCAGTGTCTCGGTTAGTGGCCGTGGTATTAAGAGAAATGATTGCGACAGGGTGGCATGATATAGAGATGGATGAAGAGGGACATGTAGAGTAAGAAGTATTCGTGTCACTTGTAATGGTAGTAATGGTCACGATGGTATCAAAAGAAAAGAAGGGGAGGTAACAATATTTGCTGAGATGATAGCCTCTAGCTAGCTTTTTTTTCGTGAGGCCCAGACCAGCCTTATTTTAAGCTATAATGATTATTCTTATTTTTTTTTTTTTTTATTAAAGTTCTATGTAAAGTGTTTTCATTTATAATGAGAAGGAATTATCAATACAAAATGTCAATATTTAATCTTCTAAATAGGCGCGGTATAAGTTATGTATAATTAATTTTATATTACTATTTTCGGGCAACAACTGATAAATATTGCTTGTTTAATCAGTTTAATCTATTCATTAATAAAATCGAAATACGTAGATTCAAATTTTACCTATTTATTATCACATAAAGTAGAAAACATTTATAAATCGACAAGTGTAGAAATCTATCTATCTATCTATCTATCTATCTATCTATCTATCTGATTATTTATTTAAAAATATGATTCCAACACGCTACATAAGAATTCTCATGTTTCAAAACAAGAGCCGAAAACTTCAATATAATTATTTGAATTAAATTGAATTAAAGTAAGCTCTGTTCCATCATCAAGCGAATTTTTTTTGGAATAACTTATTTCTGAAATTTACGTGTTTTAATAGCATATTCATTATTGAAATCAAAATTTCTATTGTAACGGCTAGAGCAATTGTTTAAATAAAAAGGGATGTAAGGTGTTAATAATTAGTATCAGTATAAAGTTACAGATGTCAAGTTAGGGTAAGGTTGGGGTGTCTAAATTTAAAACGGAAGATGATTTCGCCTAGTCTGGTTTACGTGTCTATGGAGATTTTTTTATTTTTTTATTTTATTTTTTTCTGAAAGGGTTTTGTGTATATAAAAACTGCCGTAACATTTGTTTTTTGACGACTTCATAAAGGGTTATCTTTTTTTTTGTAGGGCATTTAAACTATTTATTTAAAAAATTATTTTATTGTTTATTTGTTTTATGCTAATTATTCAGTATATATATAAAAGTTATATTTAGGCAGAAAGTATTCATCCAGCCAAATTGGATTAAAATGAACTGAAAAGGTCTGTTTTATTTCTATGTATTTTTCTAATTTTCAATTAAGGTGTTGAATATTGTATTCTAAATTATAGATAAACTGTCAAGGTTTACGTGTGGTTTTGTTCAACTACTTTCGACCATCTTAGTTATTTCCAGGAACCAATATGATGTCTGTGTGGTAGTTAGAATTCTTTTTACATCCTAGTATTCATTGGAAAACAGGATATTTAAAATAATCAAATGTGTAATGGTTATCAGGGAACTAAGCCGCAAATGAAATATAAGGATATATATATATATATATATATATATATATATATATATATATATATATATATATATAAAGCAATAAATGGATGAATAATGAATAAATATTACTATAAACATCATATATAAATTGAAATGCAATATCAATCGTTATCTTCTGTTTTCTTAATCCTTATTCTTTTATTGTTCTCTCTCTTTAATAGCGTGTTTCTCATAATCTCTAACACTCAGTAACCTCTTGCGTCTTAGTGGCTAAATTGACTTGCTTGGGCTGAAATGATATATATATATATATATATATATATATATATATATATATATATATATATATATATATATAACTCTGTACTAGGATAATTGTTATATTTACAGTTAAATTTCATACCTGAATGTAGTAACTGTTATAAGACATAGCTAATAGTATATAATTACTAGTTTCTCGAAAATAACAGCAATTTGTAAGTAATTTTAGTTGCAACATTTATATATTTTGTGTGAGTTATTTAATCGTTTATGTTTATAAGTAAGAAAGAATTATACTTCTGAAATCATTAACAGTAAAATTATCTAAAGAAAGTTAGCTGTTCGCACTACTTACTAATAAGATATTCTCTATGGTAATACAGTGGAAGTACTCTTATTAGTGTTGGGTAATGTTTCCTGTTATCACTACAACAAATCATTTTATTAATAAATAGAGGAGACCAGGTTACGTAACTGATAAATTGATTAAGTAATATGTGATTTATTCCCAGAGAAGATTGTATCATTAAATCATACAAGGGGGCGTAAAAATATTTTAGGTTTGAACAACTTCCCAAAATTTCATCAAATTATGAAACATTAGAATTGTTTTTGAATCCCTTATAATATATATATATATATATATATATATATATATATATATATATATATATATATATATATATATAATATTATTATATATATATATATATATATAAGATATATATATATATATACGATATAATTTGTGTGTGTGTGTGTGTGTAATTAAATGATGGTCGCTCCGAAAGCAAATCTATTTACTTTGGTTCACAATGTCAAAGGTATGCCTTTGTGGCATAGTAGCGGATGATGAGCTCATATTTTATTTTTCTTTTGTTACAACTAGCATTCTGGCAAAATGGCGACTGACAGGAAAGTACGTACGAAGTAGAGGCGTGTCACTGAATTCCTCTCCTTGCACCTATTGACTTCATCGACACTTGCTGAACGTTTACGGAAATCAAAACAGTGAACATAAGTATAATTTGGCGATGAATACTGCGTTTCAGTAGTGGCAACAACGAAATGTGACAAGCCACGTTCCAGGAGGCTCTTTCCAACTATCAATCTACCAAATGAAGATAGCCTCCAAAACCCATAGCCAATGGTCGTGACTATGTTGAAGTAGTATTTTATGAGAGATAACTTATTCTATCTAATGCTGTTATAATTCTCCCTGTATTTGTTGAAACTTTTGTGGAAATAAATGAGAGGCATTATTTTCGAAGAGTCACTCGTACATGTATTATATAACATTATATTGGTATATATGTATTAACTTTATAGCTTTTTAAATATATAGTAGAAATTTTAATACTAGAGGAAGCTAACTTCTAAAACTTGGTTAAGGTGTTTTAATTTCATATAAGCATGTTTTTCGGAGTTACATTTATAGGAATTACTCTTTCAGAACATTATATTTTTCAAAATATGCCCATGAAATAAAAAGAAATATAATTATATTAAATGCTTAAAAAGTAAAAATAAAAATATTTTTATAAAAATATTTTGAAATGTTTCTAATTGAGAAATAAATGTGTTTTAAATTTTATTTTTTAAGATATCAGCTTGATTTTGTTTGTATAATTTAGGCGTTATTGATATTTAATTTGATAAATCGAATTAAAATCTCATAAACGGAATAAATTTAATTAATATTTAAAGTTAAGAGAAACATTGTATCGTCGTTGTAATAATCATTCCGGTTGCTGATTGTGATTAAGTTCATTAATCTGTTGGCATTTAAGCGAAATGTTGCCATGTGTTTCTACGAAGGAAGTGCAGGCGGTGTAATAGCTACTTCGAATGAGAAATAGGCAAACCGAGTTCGAATCCCGTTTGTTGCATTCACTTAAGCATGAATTCCCATGGAAAAGTTATTAGTTTATTCTCTATCAGATTTAGGTAAAATAGCAGGGTACACTGAGGTCTCTAGCCTTTGTTTCTAGGAGAAGGATAATTCTAAATTGTAAACCATATATAAGCTTATGAGGTATATACTTAAAAACTGTAAGCTCAGCATATATACAATTCAGTATAAACTGCAGTGTAGGCGTTGAAGAAAACACATATGAACCCAAAAAGCAAAAACACAAATGAACGTGAGCAGATGAGCATGCTCAGAAACGAACATCCATATTTGAAGGTGAGAAATCAAACTGATTTTTCATTCAGCCTTTCGGTCGAATCAGCTCTTATTATGATCCGAGGAGAGACTGTTTGAAATGAATAGATGATACTTTTTGGGTTAATTTGGATTTAAATATTATGCAATGACAAGTAAAAAAAAATAAAAGAGATCGGGGAGAAAAAAAGACCGAAAGACGTGTTGAAATGATCGTGGAAGAAATAAGGTAAAAAGGATACCGAGTGTTTATCTATAAGAGTTGGATTCGAAGAGATTTCACGTGGGTTTCATAACCAAAGCTGCACATTATCATATGTCTCGCTCTTTGTTAGCAGTTGGGCTTCTCTGAGGCAAAAGGGATTTTATTTTTGAATCTCACCCCCAGAACATATCTTTTGTAAATAAGTAAAAAATTAACAATGATTATTAATCAAAGCTTATAAAATAACTTCTTGTTAGCATTAAGTTTATAGTATAAAGAAGACTTTAACCTACACAGCGAGATGTTCTCAGATAACGGGAACACCAACCATTATTAACAGGCATAATCATAACAACGTAAGAAACCCAGATGGCACTTGGTTGAAGACAGGCTCAAAAAGATAACTGAAATAACTTTTAAACAAAGTCGTGAAGGAAAATAAAAAGAAAGGACAAACTGTTAAAGGTAGGAAGACAATATATAGTTGCCAGCAAAAGAAACAGCCCAAGATGGTGGATGGGAATAGGGAAAGATATCTTCCAGAAACTATGCAAAGTTTTAAAGCATAGAAGAATATCGTTGGAAACAAAGAAAGGTGCATTGAGCTGCAAAGTAATATCTAACCGTCTATATGACACTGAATGTTGGACAAATCTCCTCGGTGATGAAGATGATAGTTGAAGTGGCTCTTTTAACATATGCTGAGAAAATGGATGCACTTTGTGGTTTAATGGATATCAACTCGGAGTGAGAAATCGAAAAGCCGAGTTCGAATTTCAGTCGTGTTTGCTGCAAATACCCGTAGGAAAGGTATGAATCCATCTCTTCTCCCAGTTATGGGTTGAATAACAGGGCAGACTGGGTTCTCTAGCCTTGGTTGCCAACTAGTCTATCGTAGAAAGAAATGGCAGTGCGAGAATACTATCTACCTAGTCAGTCATGAATCGAAAGAGCGTGTATCGCGTATGACAATTAACTGAGTGACCGAGAATACAAATGGACAGATCATGTAACTAAAGAAGGAGTTTTAAGGAAAACAGGAATTAAAAGGAAACTGATACTTTTTTGAGGCACATAATGAAGAAAGAGTGCCTAGAGAATTTAACACTCACAGAATATGATGAGGAGCAAGAGAAGCAGGAGAAACAACGAGTAACCTATTTAATGAGTTTCTGTGAATAGATGTCCAATCAAGGACAAAAAGAGGAATGATAAAGGGTCAAAAGTTACTTAGAGCAATGAGACAGGAAATTGTGGAGGACATGATGTTCTGAAACTTCATGACACTTAAAAGAAGATAAAAAGGACAAAAATAGAGTGAAAAGAGAAATGTTATTTCTATGGTGTTTGAATATCTTACCGTGTTAAAAATAGTCTTGTGTGCAATTTGTTTTCCTTCAAGTAAATAGCGAGATTGGTAATGCGAATGGTATGATATAAAGATGTGCGTGGAATAGATGAGCATTGAAACTGAAACAAAGAAACAGACAAAAGGGAGTGAGAGAAAGAGAGGGAAAGTGAAAGAAACATATATATATATATATATAAAGACACACGCACACATACATATATATATATATATATATATATATATATATTTACATACATATATATATATATATATATTTATTTACATATATATATATATATATATATATACATATATATATATATATATAAATGAAATAGACATATATATATATATATATATATATATATATATAAACGGTGAGAGAGAGAGAGAGAGAGAGAGAGAACAAAAATAATCATATTTCCATGTGATACAGAATTTAAATGAAGGTCATTTTTCAACATGGGTCATTGAAAAAAATGCTTAAGGCGATTCGCTTCAACAACAGATAACTGGGAATAAACTTAGCTCTCTCATTTTAGAGAAATGAGTTGGCGCTGTCCAGGGAACGGATACTCGGTGCCAAGGCAATTTATTACACTGAAAAGTGAAGGTGGAATTCCATGAAGACTGACGTAGACAGACGGATCGAGAGAATGTAATATAAATGTAGTTATAAGCTTTATGTTTGTAGAAAAAGGAATATGGCATAAAGAAAATTACATGGATAGTACAAACAGAAAGGAAAGGTTGCACTTTCTTAGAGGGAAAGAATAACAAATTTGAAGGAACTAAGAAAGACACACAGAGAAAGAAAGAAAAACAGAATATGTGTGCGTGTGAGAGAGAGAGAGAGAGAAAGAAAGAAAGAAAGAAAGAAAGAGCGAGACATATATATAGAGAGAGGAATCCTGTGACGATGACGATAGCATTCTGGACACATTATAGAAAGTAAAGCAAAGCAAACAAGCGACTTTCCAGGATTTCCTCTTCCCCTGTTATCATCAACAAGCAAACCGTATGTTTTCTAACCAGCGATGCGCCTCCACTTGTCTCTTTCCCCCATCCCACCATTCTCTACCATTCCACTTCTCACCACCATCGCTCTACATCACGTCCTGTTATCCCTGCTCCTTACTCTCTTTTCATATTGCGATCCGACTCCTCCTGACTCTCCATTTAGTTTTTCCCGCCACCCGTACCCAGTTCTCTTACCACTCATTCAATTCATTCCAATACACGCGTCTCTTTATATGCATCTTTGGTATTGGAGTAGAGAATGGCTTGGGGGTTTGCACAGGTGAATTTGTGAGCGTGTGTTTGCTAGCATGTCTGAATGATGCTAGCATTTGCTGATCGAATAACGTCTGTATGCATGCATCGATTTTTGCGCCACTCTTTCCATATGGGGCTTCAATGAGCATGCGTATCTTGGCTATTATTCAGAAAAGCATTTACAGTTAATAAGTATTCTGTGTGTTTCTGTCTACATTCTCTATTAACATGTTTACTGATAGCATATTCCTTCTGAATGCATACGTTTATCTGTGTCTACACACACACACACACACACACACACACACACACACACACACACACACATATATATATATATATTTAGCCAGCACATTTTAATTAGATCATGTTTGGTTAAATAATTTAGACGTATTATGTCTATTTATTTCAGTTTTAATTCTTTCAATTCCATCTAAATTGATCTAGAAAAATTCAAAAATTTTCTTTCAAATAATTTTTATTTTCCCAAGTATTTTCAATCTCATCTGAGACCATCTTCAGGAGTTGCAAATCTATGGATGTGTTATGCGCTAACACAGTAAATTCAAAATATTTTTTCACCACTGTGTAAGGGAGGTAACTTATGTGAATTTTTAAAAAGATTTTTAATTGTAGTATTTTAATTTAGCATATTTTATATAACATTTTGCTGCTACAAACATTTAATAAATTTGTTGCTGTACCCGTAGTTGATTTTATTTATTTTTGGTTGCAATTCTCTTATATAAAAGGCTTCCAGAAATTTTTTTGCTTATTATTATGTTGATGAAGCACTGATGTATTTTCGACTAAAATCTGTCTAAACTATGAATATGGACACGAGTGTCCCTTTAAATGTTCTGAGATTGAACTATGATCGTTCAAGTATAACGTAAGCCTTGTCGTCATCGCCGTTGTTGTAAAACCAACATACGTATTAACATTTTTATCAGAGATGTCATCTCCCAGAGATCATTTAAATTGATATACGATGTTGGTTTTGTAAGGTACTAGCTGACAGAGAAGTGTTGTTATTGATAACTAGGTTAGTTGTATTAAATTTAGTACAGTATATAATTTTATTTTTTACTTGGATCAGTGGGGAATTTATTAGTGTTCATGAGCCTTCTTAGAATTTTTTCATCCTGCTGATAGAATGCACGGTATAGTAGTTTGATACGTTTAGAATTATTTGAGGACATATTATGTTCATTTTTATTTATTATTCCCAATAGATCGTCTAATTTGTTCATTAACGATGTAATTAGGAAAGTCATTATTAATGAGAGTTTGCTTAATATTTTTTAATTTAGTATAGAAAATCTTTCTTGATCAAGTGTTTGCTTTTGCACAGTTTATTATGTTTCGTATAGCAGCTATTTTGTAATAGGACATTCACTTTTATAGTTGAGAGTGCTTATGTTAGGGTTTTTTTATATGGGAAGGTAGTATATGTATTATTATTAGCCTCTATCAATACATCAAGGACATTTATTGTCCAAATTTTAAAAAGCACAAAAACTTAATAATGAAACCATAGCTTCACTTGACGTTGAAAATTTATGCACTAAAGTCCCAGTCATGGAAACGATAGACATAATCTTAAAGAATATCTACAACAATCCATCTCTACCTCCATTAGAAATTAGTCCTAATATTTTAAGAAAACTACTCCTGATATGCACCAAAGAAGTTCCTTTCTATGGCCATCAAATTAACATATAATTACAATGTGACGGTGTTTCTATGGTTTCTGTCCTGGGAAAAGACATTTAGAAACTTCTACATGACTAATCTAAAAAAATAACGTGCTTAATACACCCCCACCAAAAAAAACTCCATTTACCTAAGATATGTAAATGACATGCTCAATTTAGTCAAAAACATAGACGAAATACATGAACTACTAAAAAATTTTCAAAGAACTCCGTACTTAATTTCACATACGAACTTAACAACGACAATATATATATATATATATATATATATATATATATATATATATATATATATATATATATGTGTGTGTGTGTAAAACGGCTATCCAGTATCTTCTGCATTCTTTTGAGGTTTCTAGGTCGAGGCATGTTGAATTATTATGATATATATATATATTTTTCAATTTTCGGATGAGGTGTTGAGTATTTTGCACGAAGATATCACCTATTTTTACAAGAAAACCACTAGCAGAAACTCGTCTTTACAAAAGTAAATGTCCTCACAGTTTGAAGCTGTTATAAAAATCTTGATTTACAGGACCGAAGTAATCTCTTCTTCATACATATTATTTTATAAGGAACTTAGCAACAACACTAAACAAACAATAATTTCCCCTAAGCACATGGTCGGCGAATAAATAAAATTAGCCTTAACGAAATTTAAACCAAATAATAAACAAGTCATTCTATTCAACTTAATTTATCATAACCAAATTCACCATAATTATAAACAGGATAAAAAACCAATTAAAAACATAATTCACCTGTATATTTCACTCAGTGATCCTGACAAACACCTAAGATTTATTATCTACTATAATAAGTTTCAAACTTCTAACTTAATTATTACTAATAATACCGGGTCTCATAAATACCCCCATGTAAAAATAAATTTGTTTATGAATTATCAAATTCCCCCTGTGAGATTGCATCTCCAACACTAATAAAACAACATTAAATACTTACATTGGGCACACATGCATCACACTCTCTCGCAGATTGAGCTGTCACCTGTGTAAAATCAGTGCAATCTGTGCACACAACGACAAGCACATACGACAAATATTAGTAGATAGCGCCAAAATACACCTCAGAATCCAATGCAAAGAAAGACTCACAACTCTAGAATCAATTATTATATAAAATATACGAACCAAATTAAATAAAATATTATTCACTACATAAACTGATATCTTGAAGTGCATATAATATAATTAATGTGCGCACATATTACAATAGTATTAAAGAAAATGGATTAATTAATAAAAATAAATAATGGCATTCTTTTTGTGCGCCCTCATTCCCAGTAAGCGTTACATATGATGTCGTGCTAGACCATTTAAAACGTTCAGCTTCCCAAAGAATACCAGGATGCAGATGAAGGAATTGTAATTATCACACAGATGCCACATTGCTTTTTGATAATGACTGCGAAAATCGAACGTACTAGAACAAAAATAACAAAATAGCGAACTTCGGACATTTTATCCACAACTCCAAGCACAATACGCAACACCTTATCCAAAAGTTGGACAAATATAATAAAAAAAATTTGACAGGGAGGCATTGCCGCTTCTTTTTTAATCAAACTTGTTTGGATGAATATTTGCTGCTTAAACATACCTCTTATATATATATATATATATATATATATATATATATATATATATATATATATAAAGTGAACATGGAAGGCAACAGAGGCGACAGGCTGTTTCATAAAACGCAATCGTCAGGCAGCCTGACGATTGCGTCTAGCATGAAACAGCCTGTCGTCTATAAACTGTTGACTTTCACTTTTATATTTATATTTACATACGCTCTCTGATACTGAGCACTTTATCCCATAAAATATATATATATATATATATATATATATATATATATATATATATATATATATATTATTTATTTAAAAATATGATTTCAAAAACGCTACATACGACAGTTTTATATGCACAAATCCCTTTCATAAAAAAATAAAATAAAAAAATAAATAAATCTCCATAGACATGCAAACTCGACGAGGGTTAATACATCTTCCGTTTAAAATTTAGACACCCCTACCTTTCCCTGACTTGACATCTATGAAAGTAACTCTATACTGATACTTATTATTAACACCCAACACTCGCCTACCCAATTTAAACAATCCGCCCTAGCTGTTACCATGGAAATTTTGATTTCAATTTTTAAAACACGTAAATTTCAGATATACGGTATTCCAAAAAAAATTTCGCTTGAAGATGGAACAGAGCTTATTTTGACTCAATTTAATTTAAATAATTATATTGAAGTGTTCGGCTCTTGTTTTGAAACAATTTGACTTCTTATGTAGCGTTTTGGATGCTCTACTTTTGTATCGAGCACTATTTTTAAAAAATAATAACTAGAATACTAAGGGACTTTGGATTATTTACCTAACCAGTTCCTTCCTATTTTCTATATATTTTCACACACACACACACACACACACACACACACACACACACACACACACACACATATATATATATATATATTGTTACATTAGACATGTAAGTAACTACTACAAAACTGTACATTTTGTTTCGACGTTTAATAAACAACGTCTCATCAGGTATTTAACAATGATAGCAGTTAACAATGATTTACATCATTTTTAACTACCTGATAAGACGATGTTTATTAAACGTCGAAACGAAATGTACAATTTTGTAGTAGCTACTTACATATTCTAATATATATATCTATAATAAATATTTATTGCTCTACTCTTGTATTGAGGTCTGTTTTAAACTAATGTTTTGAACGTTGCAATTTTATTCTTCGTTCTTTTACATTTGTATATATATATATATATTTGTAATATTTCTGATAGAGTATATTTGTAAAAAGACTCTCTCTCTCTCTCTCTATATATATATATATATATATGTGTGTGTGTGTGTGTGTGTGTGTGTGTGTCAGTGCCAACTTCGGTGGTTGGGCTTGTCGGGCCTAGCAAGAATGAGTCTACATTCAAGTATATCTATTTCAAAGCAAAAAAATCTTTCGTATTTCGTATTGTGTCTTTTCATTCTTGACTTCAGCTCGATCAAACATTATTTTTTTTTAACTCCGTTCCTCAAAATATTGCCCGAAATACATTTCGTTCATATTGTTCATAATAAAGAAGAAAAAAAGAAAGTAAAAAAAGAATGAAATAAGATTAACCTGGCTAGTCGGCTAGATATTTAACAGGTAATGTATTTCTTGCTTTACTTTTGTAAATAATCTTTTAAAATTTCTAATGACTTGTAGGCCCTGTTTTTCAGAGAACACATTTTTAACTTATTATTTTCAAATGTCCATTTTAAATAATTTATTCCGAACAGTATAAGTTTTTTAGCATAATGTATCAATTGAAAAAAGGCAAATTAAATTTAGCTCTACCTAAAATCGGCAAAAATCAAAGAAAGCCTTAACTTGTCGATTGGAGTGTTAGGATGAGTAGAGTGACTGGGGTAGTTTTGAGGAAATATGATATCAGCCGGGAGTACTGATCTTAAACGTAAAATTCACAGACACAGAGACCCATAACACACTAACGCATGCACATATATACAAACACACACTCGAGATAGATATACACATTATTTAAAAATGCAAAACATCTGGCTAGAGATTTTTTAAAAAGATATGTATTTTACTCAGAGTAAAGGAATCAGTTTAGCATCTAAGTTATACCAATAGTATATTTTTTTAAAGATTGTAATGAGCCCGACAAACATTGATGAGCTAGAGTCACCACCGATATATATATATATATATATATATATATATATATATATATATATATATCATTGAACGTGAGAGACAAGGAACGTCTTACATTTTTGTAAAGTTTTTCTAATGTTCTTAGTTTTCTTTGTTGAATGACTAAGGGAGTGCAGAAACTGGCCATAATATTTATTGTCCCAAGTGCTTTTGATTGATTCATTAGATATTTTCAAGGGATCCGTTAATGTTTTAATGCTAATGTTTTTTAGAGTGTATGTTATAAGATGTATTGTGTAGAAGTAATTTCTTTGTCTGTTGCATTCAATGAAACACATATACAAGAAAGTTTTCTGCCCAAATACAACACACACGCACACACGCGCGCGCACGCACATATTAGAAGTGTTGTGAGGATCGAGAAAAAATAATGAACACGAGCTTTCGCTTGTTTTTAATAAACCTTACACACGCTCGCATTCACTCACACACACACACACACACATATATATATGTGAGGAGTGTAGCTTTCAGCATTCTACGATGAATATTTAAAAAATTTTTCCGATACTTGTACTGATTATATTTTTTGCATGAGTAATCTAGGATTTTTATCTATACAATTAACTTTGTTGTCTTGTGAAATTACACGTTAAAAGTAAAATTATCCAAAGAAAGCTAACCTGAAACAAACAAGAAATAAATAAATAAAAATAAATAAATAAATAAAAGCAATGCATTAGCAGCTTAGTCTCCTGTGCTTATTAATGAGGTATTCCGTTATGTTGTTAACACGTGGTATCCTCCCGTGTTGGCGCCGCCATGCCTTTTGTCAATTTAACAAAAAAATATTACATTATCGAAAATAGGGGAGATAAGTTTTTGTCACTGATTGGTATATGACATCATATTGTGTTTTCTGAGAGATTGCGGAACTTTTTCCAAGATAAACAAAATAACCAAACATAATTTTTTAAAAATTCCTTTCTTTAAAAGAGAACTTTTCAGCATCTCTCATAAATGAATAGAATTTTTTCATGCAGTCGTTTAGTCTTTTGTGGATGGATGAAGAATATAAAGAGAAATTTCCCAAACGGAGTACAAAAAAAAAATAAAAATGCCATTTGAAGACGACCGGAAAGAAAGGTTTTGCTAGATGATTTTGCTTCCTCCTAACAGAATTGATTTCTGTCATTGATTTCTTTAAATTAAGAATTGAACTCTGCTAAAAATCTCCTGTTCGATCAAAGAAAAGATTTCATCCCAACAGACTCGAATTAATTGTTTTACTGCATCAAATGAATGAATTTCAGCATTTTTTCCATCATCCATGGCGCTGTGTGGTGGTGATGGGGATGGCTTCAGACTCCGCTCTACATTTTATTGAAACTGAAAACAGAAGGCTAAATTTGTCTTTTTGGCCTCAATCTATTAGAATACTTTTGATCCGAGCCGTGTCATTTGTCTAATATCATTACTGTCATTGATTTTCAAAATAAATCATAAAAACATAAGCATCTAAAACTTTTATATAACATTTATGTGACTAAAAAGACTTTAGGTCTCAATTAAAAAAAATAAGTACAAGCGAAAAGTATAAAAACGAAAAATATCCAGCCTCCACAAAGTGAGAAAAAACCCCCAAAAAACAAATAAAAAACCCAAACAAACCCAAATTTATTTCAAATCAAAATAAAAAATGTCTCCAGTATGATAACAGATCTAAAAATATTCATTTTATGAGTGCATCAGATAAAAAAAATATCGAATCAGGAATATTTTAAACTTAATATCTGATTTAGCTCCACGCAAGTTTTATCATCGGATTTTAACCCGGCCAACTTTTTATTTGCAGCGCCCTGCTTGTCCATAATGTAAGCAACCTGATTGTGAAGGGTCACCATTTTTTTTTTCATTCAGTTTTCCCCGAAGGCGTGATTTTGTTTCGCTCATCACAAAAAAGCCAGTCCAGTATTCGTCTATATATTTTCCAAGTACGTGAGTGCGCTGAAAAATTTCGCGCCTTTTTCAAGTATTCGCATTCTCATTTCATGGTGATGTCTGTTAGAAAGAGATTAACTTAAATTTTAAATTTTCAAAATGTTTGGTGTTAATGTATTTAGAATCAAATATATCATTAATTATTTTCAGTGTTCCCCCTATGCAGTGTAAATGCAAAAATTTTCAGCATTATTTGCCAAAACCGCTTATCTATAAAAATTCATAGTATTATTATTCAGTCACCAAAGCCTTTTCCTCAACTTTCTATAAATTCATAGCAACTTTCTGCTAAATTATATATGCCATTATTAAAGAACTGTTCCACTTTTTGGTACGATTAAGTCTTCGATGCTTTCCATATCTTCAACTTCTTTGACATAAACTTCAGTTCTATTGTCTAGTTTTTGCTGCACTTTTCACCAGATTAAACAGAAATATTAAACAGTATCAAATGTTCATTTCATTTTCTTATATGATTGAACGAAAATAGAAAGTAAACAAAATTATCAAGCTTCTAAAATCTGTCATTTTGTTTTTTCAGTCTATAAGCATTTATTAATTTTGGGGATATGTAAATATTGGTCATTTATATTTAGTTCTAGAAGTAAATATTTGTCTTTTATACTTGAGCCTATAGGTAAACATTTATCTTTTATACTAGGGTCAAAGGTTAATATTGGTCATTTATAGTTAGTTCTAGAAGTAAATATTCGTCTTTTATACTTGAGCCTATAGGTAAGCATTTATCTTTTATACTAGGGTCAAAGGTTAATATTGGTCATTTATAGTTAGTTCTAGAAGTAAATATTCGTCTTTTATACTTGAGCCTATAGGTAAGCATTTATCTTTTATACTAGGGTCAAAGGTTAATATAGTTCATTTATATTTAGTAATGAATGTAAATATTGGTTGAGTTTATACTTGGATCTATGGTTGAATATAGATGGGGTTTATTCCTGGTTCTATAGGTATATGTTGATGGGGTCTATACCTGCATCTATTGGTAATTGTTAGTCGGGTCTGAAGATAAATATTGGTTGTTTATATTTGAGTTTATAAACAATTACTAGGTTGGTGGCCGACTAAGAACTCTCGAAAGATTATGCGTATACCAGCCATGAAGAGATCAGTTTACTTCAAAGATAATTTTAGCATTTCCCTCATGTTGTGCAAACATGACGCTAAGAACTTTTGCACCAACTTAATATTAATGATGTGTGTATGTGTATGTTTGTTTGTTTGTTTGTGTGTGTGTGTGTGTGTGTGTGTGTGTGTGTGTGTGTGTGTGAATCAACTGTTATTCATTTGCGTTCCCAAGCGCGTCTTATTGCACGCACTATCAAAGATGTCAGAAATACTTGATCTCAAGGAGTCGAAAATCCAATTAACGTTAAAGCTGTGTCTGAAATGCGAGCAGTGACTCATTTCCTAGTGTAAAGCTATACAGTTTGAATACAGTTGCTTGAGTAAAGATCAAGTGTTTAAAAAAATTGAGTTCATGCCTTTTCTAACGCTTTTAAATGATATTTACAGCCAGAAACCAGAATTCGAAATATTTGAACCAGATCTAATTTCTGTCTTTTCGGTCTGTGGAAATGTTCATAGCGCACTTTTTGAAGAATCGAAACTGAATATACAGTTCAAAAATTGTTTTTTCTGAATAGTTTGAAAGCTAGATAAAGTATTCAAAATGAAGTGTATATGCTAATGTTTGTACCTGTAAGATATATATATATATATATATATATATATATATATATATATATATATATATACAGAGAGAAAGAGAGAGAGAGAGACGATAGAGCTATATCCTCTTGTATGTGCTGCGTCCCTTCAGGAGAGGGGCGATCATGATTCTCTAAAAAATCCCTATCTTTTGTGGCCCTTAGCAGTTTTTTTTCTCTTTACTAAGACTAACTTGTCGGGTAGGTGGCTTCTCTGCCTTCTTCTATCTCTCATACTGTGAGGGATAAGTTTTCTAAGCCCTCCTTTCTCATTATGGGTTCAAGGAATTTCAGCTGCATCTTTCTGATCCTGAGCATAAGTGTTCTTTTTGTGGCAAGACTTCCTTATTGCTTATTCACTCCATCCATAGAATTGTGAATATACTTCTGTAGAACCACATTTCTTTCTCTTCATCCGTGTGAAGATTGTCCAGCATTTACGGCCATATAAGAGCATGGATAGCACATAGCAGTCCAGTACTTTTTTCTTTAACGAATTTCTTTTGATTTCTCAGCATTTTGTATTGCTTTTGGAATGCCTCTTTGCTAGTTCAATGCGTGTTCGCATTTCAGTGTCGCATTTTCCATATGTTTGTTTGAAGCTCACTATATTGATAAAGAGTGCTCAGTATTGGAGACAGAGTGTTTATAGATATAGACAGTGTGGATATAGGAATTAACACTGTATGTTGTCAATTTCATGCCTCAGTACTAATTTACTACGTAATAAATTGAAATTCACATTATTAAAAAAAATAAACATCACATGAGTGAATTCATAATATTTAATTAAAAATACATTAAGACAAATGATCAGGTGCCGCAGAGTGGAGTAGTTTATCGCACGTTGGTGCACATGCACACACACATATACATATAAATACAGGAGTGGAAACAGAGGTCAACACCTATTGGCGACAGTCTGTTTCATGCTTGAACGCAATCTTCAGGCAATGTGTGTTGTGTGGTAGCTCGGCTGTTTAGATATGCTGGTCAATGGGACATTAAGGATAGCAAGGTCAAACTATATATAACTCAATTAATTAGAAATCTTATATACATAGACTCACTCTATCTCTGATATTGAGCACTTTTACCCCAAAATAACATACCTTAAAACTATATTTTTTATCATATCTATCTATCTATCTATCTATCTATCTATCTATCTATCTATCTATCTATCTAAACACGGTATTTCTCGCCGTGTCACAACAACTTAACCCGTGCCATATACCTCTAGGAGATATGTTAGACATATTAGACTAACACTTAAACACCCCTATTTGACACTAATCCACTGATGACCCTAGATTCAAATATATATAATTATAAATGATTAAAATATGATTACAAATAAAGTATGACTGAGTCATTAGCTAAATATTATTATTATTTTTTGGAATTGTTCCTTGACAAATTATAAATATATCTTTACTAGCTTACTGCCACATCACCTTGAAATACCGTACGATCACCGAAGTTAAGCAACATCGATCCTGGTCAGAACCTAGATAGGTAACAGCTTGCGAATACCAGGTGGTGTTGCCTTGAATATGAGGGTAGAGTAACGGATAACCGCTCGGAATTGTTAATCGGATAACCGTGTTCCAATTACAGTTGGGGTCGTTATATTCACTTATGCGCAAATACTCCGGGAAAAGTATGAATCTAATTCTTCACCTCCCAGCTATGGGTGAATTAGTAAGATTTGTAACCATTATTATCGCCACAAAAATAGAATAAAATTGAGTATAAAATATTTACATTTCGACATTAAATTACCCATAGAGTTTGATATGCCGCTAAACAAAAACAGCCAACCACCATCTTATATGTTGTGAAATTAATTATATATATATATATATATATATATATATATATATATATATATATATATATATATATATATATATTTAAACAGATTTCTCATACTGCCAAATCTAATCAGACATTTGAGGAATAAAAAATATGGGATCATATTAAACATAAGATACAACAATATCCGCGTTTAAAACATAAAATGTAAGGCGCCTTTCGACCGACACATTTTCAAACACAATCGTCGGTAATCTAAAACAGAATACTAACAAGAAAAAACTATATATATATATATATATATATATATATATATATATATATATATATATTACAATGATGTTCACTCGGCACAAAACCCAAGATCCACTCGAGTTAGACGGATACAGAGTAAGAGGTACAGTTTATTGGGATATGTCGTGAAGATAACGTTTGATCTTAGGCCTGAACAGGTGAAGATTGTAGTGATTGGGGAAGCATCCTCACCGGAGTGGATTCCGCAAAACGACTGTACTTGGGAAGAAGCTGCTCGAGTGGAACTTACATCTCACCAATGCAATGCAATAACAAGGGAATGGGGGTGGTTCGCTTCAATATGCCTGTCATGGCGGGTCTTAGCCGTGAAAGTTAAAACTGACGAAACTAAGGAATGTAGCTCATCTGAACACTTTCCATGGAAATAGTGATAGAGCAGCGAGAGACTTGTGATGTTTCCTCTGTGAGAAACGGATTGCAGGGTGGAAAATATTTCGTCACACACAAGGACGCAGAGAGTCTCTTTGAATCTATCAAGATTGGAAAATGAAAACTAGGCAGCTACTGCCCATATATAGCAGCAGTACTCCATTTATGGACTGGTTTGACTCTTGTAAAGGTAGATGATAGGTACCTACTGGGGTCCTAAAGGGAACCAAATATCTTTCCAGAATCTTTAGCGATGGATCGTGTGTATGAATTCCACCTGAGGTCTGGGTTGAGTTGAAGTCCCAATAGATGCTCAAGGCACCGGACCTCGCTGAGGAGGCACCCGTTCATCGTGATCGGTGAAAGTTTTGGGACCGCTCGGTGATGATGGAACGTCAGTAGTTTGGTTTTCGAAGCATTGAATGTGATCAGCCAGTTTTTCCCCCACTGCGCTGTTAAAGGTAGAGCAGAGGAGAGACCAGCTGCCAATATCTGTTCATCTAGAGTTTTTGAAGTATACTCAAATACCGTTTTATCATCAGCATAGATATTCAAAAATGATTAGAGTATACTCTTAAGCAAATCAATTATGCAAAGTAGAAAGAAGGTTGAATCGAGAAGCGAACCTTGGGGACGCCTGCATTGATCGCTTGGGCCACGGTGGACTGGCCGTTAATGACTACCTTCACGGACCTATCAATTAGGAAGGACTTAATTAAGAAGACTCTGCCAGTGATATCTTTATATCTCACCGTGTCAGAGACCTTTAAAACATCTAAAACAATCGGGCTTGAGATGTATTTGTTGTCTAGTACCTTACTGATTCTGTCTCACTGGTTCTGTAAGTGAGGATATCAGCAGTGGACCAAGTCGATCGAAAACCGTAGTGTTTGTCGCGCAATATATGCCCCTATTAATGTGATCAACAAACTTCTGGTTGATTATAGCTTTAAAAAGTTTCATAATGACACTGAAGAATTGATGGCTCTATACTGTGACGGGGATGAACAGGAACCTGCATTCTTGAAAATGGAGCATACACTTGCCACCTACCACAGACTTGGGAAGGATTTCGCCTTCAAGCAGCGGTTAAAGATTTCACTAACATCATGGATAACTCCCGGTTAATATTCTTAAGGAATATAATATTATAATATTCACTAGGATTTTATCTGGACCATTAGCCTTCTTAGAGTTAAGACTTTTGATAAGTCTGGGGACTTCCTGAACTACACACGCACACACACGCACACACACGTACGTACGTGTGTCTGTGTGTGTGTAAAGCATTTTAACTCGTGCATGACAAGATTAAAACATTTTATTTTAAACTTTGGCCTGTTACGATACACTGTTTCTCAAACTTCTCAATAGTTGAAATTATTCGGAACAATACAGAAAATTTCGGTAAGCCCCTTTACACCAGAAGCAACTCAGCAAATGCTTAACACATATTTCCTGTTCGTACTGTTTAATAGAACATGTTCAAACGGATTGCTGCATCAATATACAATGCTTAATATATATATATATATATATATATATATATATATATATATATATATATATATAAAGATAGAAAGAAAGAGGGTGAGAAAAGTGAAAGAGTAATTTTATCTATTGTTTATCCTGAATAATACAAAAATAAATCGTAAGGAAAAGACTGGAATAATCTAACACGACGTCGTGACAGAGGAATATAGAATTCTAAAACACAGCAGTATGGCATGACATTCTCCCGATTCTTTAACGATGCGACAACATCGGATTTTGATTAAAACAAAATTTCAAACATGTCAACTAATTCTTTCTTTCAACATTTTCAGATATTCGCGCAAAGCATCGCAAAGCGATTGAAATCTGACAACCGCAAACACACATAGCACCTTCCCGTTTTTCTAATATTTCTTGGGATTCAAGCGTTATGATCTGCTGCTCCATATCAGATGGATAGGAAGACTATAAGGTGGTGAAAGACTGATCTTGAATGAAGCTTATAAAATCACGAAAATTTACTTTACTTTGAAATTTATTTTTTGAATTAGATTTCACTTTTATGGCAAATAGAGAAGTTGATGCAAAGAAAAAGATCATCTATTTTTTAATCATTTCATCCCAAGCAAGGCAATAATACCATGAAGACAAGGGGTTAGTGGAAGTGAAAGAAAATAAGACATTAAGAGAAGAAACGGAAAAACAAATCCTAAATAGGAAACAACGGACAACTCCTCTTCAAAAGACAGGGAAAGGTGTGAACCTGGCGATAAGCGAACCTATCTACCTTTTCTTTCTTTTTTTTTTTTTTTTTTTTTTTTTTAACTGAATCCATGTAAATTTGACAATTTTGAGCAATTAAAATTATCCGGAATATCATACCTTTTCTCTCACTCGTTATCTGTATCTTCTCATTTTTCCCTTATCCTTTCCAATCTTTATTGCTCCGCCGTGATTGTACCTAAACGTGGACTATTTTCATGAACGGAAAAAAAAGAATAAAGAATGCACAAAATATTTTTCATCTGCATCATCTCTTTTATCTTTATTTTATTCTAGCACTCAATAAATAATTTTAATGTAACAGAATTTCTTATGTCTTTCCGTTCATCCGTGTCTTTAAATCGTTCTTTCTTTATCTCTTAATATTTCTTTTCCCCCATCCTTCTTTGTCTCTCTCTACGTACCACAAGGTCCCCAAACAACCCTCCGCGGGTTTTGAATAGAGAGTTGTCCTTCTAATAGATCAGTTACCAACTAAGGCTATAGAACCCAGTTTGTCCTGTTATTTACCCAGACCTAGAGGGAGAAGAAGAGGATTAATAGTATTAGCACGTAAGTCAATATAATGGATTCGATTGGAATTCGAACTCAATCCTCAGTCCGAGCCGCTATCCACTATTATATATATGAAAAGATTTTTTATTTGACATTATTTCTTATGACTGTTAGCGTTAGTTTTTGGTGGGTAAATCCATTTTTTCCATCAGAGAAATCACATTATTAGCCAAAATGTGCCTCTACATGTTCGGCCACGAGCTCAGCCTGACAAGGCAAGGTTAGAATTACCTATTAAGGAAAGCAAATTTTTAATGTGACTCCTGCGAATAGATTCAGTTTCGTACCTGAAACGTAAACAGTAATTTTTTTAAAGGAATTTTTTTCCAACATTATTGCTTATGAATTTATTTTTGATGATTACTCGTGTTTGAGATGCTGTCCCTAAGTGGTCTCCCTGATGGAAAAAAAAAAGAGATGCAGGTTCGATTCTTGTCGAACTTACAATTTTTTATTAGTAAGACTTCTCAAGTTTTATTAAATTACATAGACAAGTTCTGTCTATTCAAAATTTTATTAGATCATTCCAATTTCTGAATGTGGTGTTGTACATCGGGATTGAAGATATGAATAAATTGTTCAATGTTTTTTTTTTTTGTCATAATCAAATATTTTCGAGTATTATTCTCATTGGCAAGAACTGGGCGTTATCAGTATAGTAAGCAAGATATCTTTTACTAATTCTTGTAATTCGATTTTAAATGGAAATGGAATTGGTATCAGTTCAAAATGACGTTATATGTAACGGTTAACCGGAAAAGCATGTATCAAATATCTACACTTTTTTTTTTTTTTTTTTACACACTTTAATGTACTACGGAGAAAAGATATTTTTTTAATATCGGCTGTTTCTTTTGCATTATAATGGCTTCTATAATTTTGATTGGTTCTTTGCATTGAGTCCTGTATAACACTTTGGCGTTATCGTGATCTATTTGTTTTATCATTTTGATTGTTTGTAATGTGCTGATCGATATGTATACGAATTACTCTGTTTCGATAAGTGACATGTCATCCTGCAAAAGAGTGTGGCGCACGTGTAACCAATATATATATATATATATATATATAATACCAATTTGTGACCGGTAAGGATAATTACAAGGAGGATATTAATACAAAGAGGGCTCAATGTAAATTTAAATTACAGAGCATTATTATAATAAATCAAGAAAAAAACTTAAAGATCCATTTCGGTTATAATTTATTTCGTGAATATTGTTATATTCATCTCTTCAGATCGAAAGAAAATTCTAAATTTGTTCTCTATATTCATCTATATATTGATTTATTCATTTATCTTTTACCTATTATTTTTTTATTAAAAATCTCTTTATTTTTTTTTAATTAATTTTAGTTTGGATTTATTATTATTATTGTTATTTTTATTAGTTTTATCTTTATTAGACTTTATTTTTTATTAGCATTATCTTTATTAGACTTTATCAGACTAATTTGAATTTGTGATGACTATTGCTGCCTAAAATAACAAGGTGTATCGGACAATTTGCTGTAAATCTTTCAAGTCCGATAACACACCACATCACCCGATGTATGAACTTGTTCAAACCTTTAAGGAAAAAATTCTTGGCCAGGTCATTCTATTTTAGTTTTACTACTATCCAAATCATTTATTTTTTATTTTTTCCCTTTCCTTTCCTTCGCTATCTATCTCTCCCTTCCTCTCTCACTCCCCCTCTCTCGTTTATTTTTTAAAAGAAATTATATTCGAGAACCTGTTATTTTTCTTTCTTCCTCCTTTCTTTCTTCTCCTCCTGTTAATCTAGTATATCAGTCCAGATGAATTGTCTCCATTTATTAAGAACTTTTGGTCTGAAGAAATGAATATAACAATATTCACGAAATAAATTATAACCGAAATGGATCTTTAAGGTTTTTCATGATTTATTTTATATATATATATATATATATATATATATATATATATATATATATATATATATTTTTTTCCTTTTAGTTGTTTTATTTTCATTGTTTCTGTAGCATTTTTGAACACATCTTTCCTTCCTGCCTTATATGATGGTGTAATTTTTTCTTTCAGAAAGTATAACTGATTCTGGCTCGGAAGATCTGGGCATCAGACAGATACTACACTCTGATCCTAGGTAGAAAAGCATATGTCGTTGTATATACAAGCAAGCGTAGCGGAATAGTATGCCTTTCTAAACTTTAATTTGGACACCATGACTGATGAAATGTTACGAAGTTCCAAAGGCCCTCTTTTTGATAAACTAAAGACAGAATCTTGCAGAAGAAAACCATTTTTTCTAATAAAAGAAGCTGGAACCTTTTGCACGCAACTAATATTCTACAGTATCCCAAATTTGTATTCAAACCGATTAAGTATTTTATTTTCAGCAAGATGGCCTTCATGCATACTATTATTAGTCTTTAACTTTTGGATGACAACATTTCATGAACCTGAATTAACGGAATAGATCCGATAGTATAAACACAGTTTTCTAGATCTTACCTTTTTTTGTTTTTAAGCGAATTCACCCCATGTAAGGCAATAAAGCCACTAAGACACAAAGAATTAATGGGCGTGAGAGAATTAGAAAACAAAACCATTACTAAGGATCAAGAACAATAGAAGAGTAATCACTAAGACAGTAGATAACGACTGACATTGCATTTAAATTTTTGAAGATCATACTTGCCTGTAAAGTCAGAAGAGAACTCTACAAGCGAGAAGGCTGATAAAAAAAATTACCATAGAACTTACGGTTACATCTAGCTAGTTCAACTCTAAATCGATGGGACCTTGTTTCTAATTTAGTACTGCGCTTAAATTCATAAAGTCTAGGTACCATGGTGAAGAGCTCATCCGAATAATTACCATGAAAGTAGTTATAGAAAAGGCACAGGGAAGCAACTTTACAGTGATGGGAAAGTGACTGAAGCTGAGGCGCCAGGTCAAGACCAATAATATTGCTGATTCATCTTTGGATTTTATCAAGACTCTCTAAGTCTATAAAGCAAGATCACCGGACCAAATGTATCAGCAATATTCGAAGAATGGACGAATGTTAGACTTATAGATATGTAAGATAGATTCTGGAGATAAAAATAATCTAACATGACACAGTGAACCAACTGCAGCAAACCTAGCAATGGATTCAGTATAATCTTTTTACTTCATGTCAGCCGAGAATGTTAGCCCGAAAATGCGCAACTAGTCATCCACCTGGAGGTTAGCATCAGCCATAGTGATAGAAGGCAGAAAGGGGTCACCCAGATAATTAATAGAGAGCAGTTTTGTTTTGGATGTGTTGAAATTAATAAACCACACTTTGCCCCAGTTAACAAATGACTGTAAGTCTTTTTTGAGATCAGCCGCCAATTTGACCTTATCAACCTGATCGGAACAGGAGTAAATGGATGTGTCATCAGCATAGATACCAAGTTGAGAACTGATGCCATCAGGAAGGTCAATGATGAAAAATAAGAACAAAGCAGGATCAAAGAATCCCTGGAGGGACACCTTCATTAGTACAGAAGTATCTAGAAGAGTGGACGTTTTGGAAAATTTTCACTTACGATTTAATAAGAAAGTCCGAATCAGTTAAAAAATTCGTCACCATCACCTTTCAACTTGTGAAGAAGACCAGTATGCCAAACCATGTCGGACGCTTTCGAGGTGTCCAAAGAAACAGCCCGAGGGTCACCATTCTTATTTAAAGCTTGATAGACTCTTTCCGTCATAATCGTTAATACATTGGCAGTTGACCTAGAGAAACGAAAGCCATATCGCGATGTGAGATGCTTAATCAATTAGTTGATTAAGGCCTCTAGTACTTTACCAAAAAGAGGTAGAAGGATAATAGGCCGGGGCTGGAAGGGGTAGACGATTCACCTGAGTTATTAGGGACTGGAACAACAGATGAAGGATTTCCTACAAGAAGGAAAGCAAGAGGCGGGGAGGCACTTATTATACAGTTTATAGTGAACAGGAACCACTTAGGAGAACTTTTCTTAACAACTATTACATGGATACCATCAGGTTCCAATTCTTTGTGTGGATCCAGATTAAAGTTGATATGAGACACCATAGAAGCGTTTATATGCATATCACTCAACAGAGACTCAGTTCTAAATGAAAAGCTAGGCAAGGATTCTCCAGAAGAGTCAAGAATAGAGAATTTAGGAGTCAAGAGAATTTACGAGCGAAACATTCTGTTTATCAGCAGATGTTAACACCTCAAATTGATTGAATAGAAGAGGATTAGAAAACATTCTTATTTAATACACTATCAAGAGTCACCAGTATTCACGAGAGTCAAAGTTGTTAGATGCAATACTTTGCCTCATTGTATCAGCAACCTGAAATAGCTCTTTCGAGGACACGTTTATATTTATTACATGCAGGCACTAATAGGCGTCTGTTGTAATCAGAACTGTCACGGTGATATAACCGGGAAAAAAAAAACGGAAGGAGGTCTTGTAAATAGTGGTTCCTGTCTAATAGATGACTGTAGATACTACAGCGTGATCAGCGTTGCCAAGAGGACAGTTTTGCGAATCTCGACAAAAGCTAGGAGAGGAGGCAAGGAAGGAAGCATGTTGGTCGGATTTATTAGTGAAACAATTTAGGAAATCCATGATTTAAAAGAAAAAGCGATAGCTAACAGCGTGTAAGCTAAAGTCGAAAGCACATGAAAGAGTTGTCTGGGGGACACGAATGACACTTCTCTTGCCATTGGAAGATTGTCCCGGATGTAAACACCGAAGCCATACATATAGATGCTAGAATCTTTTCGGCAAAAAGGAAGATAGCCTGGGACAGAGAATTCATTGGTGGCAATGGAAGAATTTAAATTAGGATTTCTAATTATCATTCACATGATGCAACATGTATACTTGTCAGGGTTTACTAAGCTTAGTCTAATACTAAGGTATAAACTTACTTCCAACAGCTTGCGAGATTGGTTTGCTCGCCATTCATCTCGATACTAAATTAAAAGAAAAAGAATGCTTTAGATGGCAGCTATTAACGAATATAAGAAATAAACTTGATTGTAATTTAAAGTTTTTCGAGCCTCTGCAAGTGCGTATATCATTGAAAAAGTTACTATGGCATCTTATGCGTTAGCCTTTTCATTGGATCTTTGTTTCATTGCGATGCCTTTCTCTTTATAAGTTTCTTCCGTTTGATCATAACATTGCTTTCAGCTTTCAAATTCCCTTTTCATCCATTGTCTTTTATATACTATTCCCCTTTCTTATTATATTTTCTGTCCCCAACCTGTTACACTAACTCCCCAATCCCAATCAATAACCTCTTATTTTCTCTAAATCCCTCTTTCAGTAACTTGTCACTCTCTCTAACTCCTTCCCTCTATACTTTCTTAGTTAATTTCATTTCACGACTCTATAATTTCTCTCTCTCTCTCTAACCCCACCACTTCATAACTTCTTATTTTCTAGCTTACTTTCTCTGACTACCCAATCTCTTACATTTTATTTTCCCCAACCCATAACTCAGTCTCTGACTTATTCTCACAACTCCATAACTTATTACTATCTCTCTAATTCCAACCTCTGCATTCTAAATTATCACTTCCTTCCCACTCTGCAACGTCTTACTAACCGTTTATTCTAAATCACCACTCTAACCTCTTACTTTCACTGACTCCATAACACTTTCATTTTCTCTAACTTGATATTTTTCGTGGAATCGGTGTGCGTGTATCTCCAGGACATGAAGATTACGTCCAAGTATGAAACAGACTGTCACCGTTTTGTATTATCCTCAGTGCCCACTTTTATATTTACACATGCTCTATCTCTGATATTGAGCATTTTGCCTTAAAACTATATTTTTATTATTCATATATATATATATATATATATATATATATATATATATATATACTTTGATCAGCAATATGGCGTTATTTCTGGAGTTGTTCAATGAGATAAGTCCTTTGAACATTATCTATTTATAGGCGACACACACACATTTATATCTTGGTTTGTTCATATCTATCTATCTATCTATAGTTTCTTCAGCATTTACATTTTATTTTTTTCATATTTTCCATTCGTAGGTTGATCCTTATCTTTAATGTAAACTATATTTTCCTTACGATAAATCCGCTACCGATTTTGATCCACTTCTTTATATCAAGATTTAACCCTAAACATCTTCACTGTCTCTCGGTTACCGAAATCATTTTGTTCGTTGACCCACTATTTTAAAGAAATAAAGCGGATCCTTTTGTTTATCAAATCTAACAAAACAGAATGAAATCAAATTTCTTGCACGTTTATCGGCTTTTGTAACGATTGGCTTCAAGATAGTAATACACACATACATTCAGTTGTTTAAAATTCAGTCGATCCTTTTTTGTTTAATTCGTGCTTATAGAAAATCCATGAATCCATGTCTCTCTAGCTAGGGATTAAATAGCAGAGTAGATTGGTCTCTTGCTTTGGGTGACAGCCAGTGTAGAAGGAAAGCTCTGAATTCATACCATCTCTTTACGAGAAGGGTAATATACTTTCATGAGTCTTTCAAACGTCATGTACTGTCATGCACCTTTATGAAGCTTTGAAATTATTATATTGGAGTGGTTAAATTAAGTAATAAACGGTTTCCTTTTTGCTTCAGCATCAAGCAGAAGGTGTGATCACGTTGTTTTCGTGGTCTAAATCTGGTCACCGCTAATCACTGCCGCCTAATGCAAAGTGAAGGTGTCAGCTCGTTCAGAGAGAAGTAAATAACCACTTGCAGCATACACGAAATCCCAGTGTCCAACAATAGCTGTATCTAAAAAGTAAAGGCGGCAACCATAACGAACAGGCAAAAAAAAGACCTTTCTCTGTCATTCTTGCTCCCTCCCACTCTCCCACTCTCTGTAACACACACACACACACACACATATATATATGTATTATATATTTACTTTCAAAACTTTCCAATTACAACATAAAAACGAATAATGTACGCGTACTTTTGGTGATTAGAATATTTTAAAAAATAAATATATAAATATTATCGATACCAAAACGATACATCAGAGTCGATGTCGTGATGCCCGATCCAAACATTTTTGATCGCAGACCAAAAGTGGAAAAGAAATCGATGAGGAGAGTAAAAATATTTAATGATAACCTTTTTTTTTATTAATGGAAGGACCCATAACTTTCTTTTATGGTCTTGATTTAAAAACGTGATACTTTGGATAAAAAAGAGAGAAATAGACAGAAAGAGACTGTAGTATTAGGGTTAAAAGGATTAAACAGGAAAAAAAATTGTCAATATGTCGTAAATAGCTTATATTCTGATAAGAAATATTTTGATTAGGAGACATATCAATATGAACATAGTTTACATTAACTATATGTATATAGTTTAATGTTTTTCTTAACATCTATCTATCTAATCGGAACCTTGTCCATTCAGCATGTTTTCAACATATATACCACATGTACCTCCAGCTGATTGATGCTACCTTCAGCATACCGACTCCAGCGTTTCGTAGGCAGACCTGTCCGTCCGCTCTTCAGGGGGTATCAGCGATTTACTATTTATATTTTTTCGATTTTTTTCCTTTTATGTACATTTAACATTAGTTTAAGTTCATTTTCCGTATTTTTTGTGCTCTTGTGTGTGTTTGTGCGCGCACGGCCATGCGCCCGTCTCTACGGATGTGCGTTCGGCCGCGTGCGCCCGTTCGAGCGGATGTGCGTACGTGTAGGGAGTCGTGATTATTTTACCCTTTTCTTTTTTCTTTCACTTTACACTTGCTCATTTAGCCTTCTCTCTTTTTTTCCCCTTTTCTCTTTTTTTCCAATTTTTGCTGATTTTGTCTAGATTTGTTCAGACTCTAGATATGTGATCGATTTTATTTATGGGCAATTGTATTTGGGTTTTTATATAAATAATTGATAATAATGCTTAAATGGTAAATACTTATATATACACGTGCACATATATGCATATACACACACATACACATACATGCATACATATATATATATTTATATATCTTCACTGGGCTATTATTTCGTTTTTTAAATTTGTCTTGGTGGTATCATAAGTATTAATTGTAGGAGGTTAGATTTATAATTAAATTTATTATTATATTATTGTTAGAATTTATGTGCGTATGTCTATTTATACGCTTATGCATACGCACACGTGCACATATATTCATGCAAGTATATATGTATACGTATGCGTACATATGTACACATAAACGTGCGTACACGGGTACATGTACACTTATGTCGGTGCTTTGTTATTAATAAACTAGTGCTTAAATGGTGACCTTATTTTTTAAATATATTTACACACACAAATACACACACACACATATACATACACACACACACACACACACACACACACACACACACACATATATATATATATATATATATATATATATATATGTACTTCCGCACATCCACACACGCACATATATGTAATTGTTAGATAGTGTATATGTAATTATAATAATAATATGTTTACATCATATGTTATCGTTTATTTAATGTTTCATTTTTATTTTTATTCAATGATTATTAGTTTATTTGTTTTTGCCTTGGTGTTGTATATTTAGGTATTAATCATGGGGGTGGTGATAGGTTTGTTCATTTTATGATATTTGTATATGAATAAAGCCAAAAGGATAACTTTTCTTTATCGTCACGTTTCGTCCTCTGATGGACTTTAACAAGGTAAATGTAAGGGTTTTATTTTGCAACAAGTAATCGTTCCGAGGACAAAACGTGATGACAGAGACAATTTTTTCATTTTCCATTCATATTGTCCTTTTATGGATATATTTTATGTATAACTGAATTTTTACACACACACACACACACACACACACACACACACACACATATATATATATATATATATATATATATATGGAGAGAGAGAGAGAGAGAGAGAGAAAGAGAAAGAAAGAAAAAGAAAGAAAGAAAAAGAAAGAAAGAAAGAAAGAAAGAGAGAGAGAGACACACATACACGTTGGCCATGTTTCATTGTTTCGTACTTTCCATTGGTTCTATTGATCAGTGTTCGAGCCTTGCTAAAAGCTAAAATTTGGCTAGTGAGTCAGTGCAATCAATCCATTTTGGGAGACTGGTAAAGAATTATATTCTGGTCTTGCTTGTCTCCAGATTTGACCCTGTCCCGAATTAAGTCAATCTGACAAATTGGTACATAGAAATAAAAGAAAATCAAGAAAGAAACTTGTGTGTCAATTCAATCTATGCTATACGCTTGATTTTCAGTTTTGATTACTTTTCTCTTGTTTTTTTTAATAATTTTTTTTCTTTTCATCTTTCACCGTTGTTACTTGATTTAAATCACTTTTTTTCTCCTGCCCACTCAACACCAACTGTTTTCTCTTCTCTCCAGTTCTTTCTTTAGCCCCGTTTTTTTTCTTTTCTTTTAATATTTTACCACTTTTTCTCGCTTTTTCTCGAATTGCGGTTTGTGATTTTTTCCCCACATCTCATGTCAAGACATCAACAGCGCAAATGGTAACATGATGTATACTGGGAATTCTGTTTTGCTCACTACTTCCGACACGAATTGATGTGTGTGTGTGTGTGTGTGTGTGTGTGTGTGTGTGTGTGTGTGTGCGTGTGTGTGTGTGCATATCAAACAAAAAATATTTACTTTTATATATACCTATGTATATACAATTTATATATTAAAAGCAAAACTATATGCATACATACACACACACACACATATATATTCCATTAAAAAATATACTTATATACAAATACTTATAAATATTAATATCTTATATATATATATATAAAAGTAAAAAAATATATAGATATATATTTGTATACGTGTCCTTTATCTACTACCTATATATATATATATATATATATATATATATATATATATATATATATATATATATTTTTTAAATATTAAAAGCAAAAAATATACATATATATATATATGTATATATATTTTTACTCTTATAACTTTATACATACGTACACACACACATATATATATATATATATATACAGACACACCTATTTTGGCATAAAAAAAGTATGGTGTACGCTCAAGCACATAGCAAAAGAAATTTAATCACATGCAACATTATATATATAACAGAAAAACATACAATTTTAAAAGCCTTAATCATATAAAATATATACAATATTGATTTATAAGATATATATAAATATATATGAATATATACGTTTCTAAAAGCCTCAATCGAATTAATCATAAACACGTATTTATACACCATAATATAAATATATATATATATGGTCATATGCATATTTAGACACCATAATATATATATATATATATATA
Source organism: Acanthosepion pharaonis (assembly GCA_903632075.3). NCBI lineage: Eukaryota > Metazoa > Mollusca > Cephalopoda > Sepiida > Sepiidae > Acanthosepion > Acanthosepion pharaonis. The sequence goes on along the minus strand of CAHIKZ030000805.1, from coordinate 147,576 downwards.
TATATATATATATATATATATATATATATATTATATATAATTTCAAAAGATGTTATTTAATTATAAATGCACATGTATATATGTTGTAATATCAGATACAATGTTAGGTATTTATATATTTATTCTATATCTTGGTCTCTGTGTGTGGTGTATACATTATCAAAACCTTTTCTGTAAAAACCTTTTTGTTAATATAAACGTGTTTACACACACGCATATATATATATATATATATATATATATATATATATATATATATATATATATATATATATTCTGCAGGAAAATACACATACAGATGCATTCATCTACATATTTATAAATAATGTATACAAGTTATTGAAAGAAAAGAATACATAAAAATAACAGATATTCGCAAATGCTTCAAGTCTGCAGAAGTCAAACATTTAAAAGTTCTTGTATAATGTGAGGTGAGGTGCTAAAAAATCTCGGATCAACCAAGATGTTCTTCTCTTAAAAAATCTGTATTTTGGCAGATTCTGGGAAATGGGTTGGGCAGAGATCTTTTCAGCACACTGCAGGCATATTATGTCTTAAATACGCCTGCAGATTATGCCTCAAATACGCCCGCATATTTAACGAGTCATTAACGAAAGACAACAAAACATGATGTTCAGCTACATGCTCCAAATTGGAACATAACTCACTCGTACTTTCACACATATCGGAAACATTGACATGGCACTTTGCACACAATTACATGCAGACGCCCACACACGTATATATATATATATATATATATATATATATATATATATATATATATATATACTGAACAAATGTACTTTTGTTTATTTAAACTTTAAATTTTTATTTAGTTAAACATTAAAATATATAGATAAAAATAAGTAAAAACTAATATATGCAACGATAAAGTAAAGTAAATCAACATGAATCACGTTTTATTTCGATGATGTCGATTTATTTACACTATTTACAATGCTCAAGACAGTTGTCCTCATTTTGGTTGCCATATTCACGATGTTTCGGCCGTTGTACGCTCTGGCCTTCTACAATATGGCAACAAAGACGAGGACGACGTTCCAAACAATGTAAATAGTGTAAATAATTACAATACCTAATCTCAGAAATATAGACAGATAATATCGATTTAGTTGAAACAAAATTCTTTTTCTGTTTACAACGATTCATCGGTGAAACAGGTTAAAATAGAAGTTTTCCAAATTGTCTTACTCACATACGCACACACACACACACAAATACATACACACGAACAGGTTTTATTGGATTCAACTGACATGTTCTTTTTGTCTAATTTTGATTGTATTTTTTACAATTTACAAACAAATTGATGCACATTCGGACCAACTGTGGCTAAACAAGTTCATGTTTTTGTTCGAATAATTTCGACTTTCTCTGTCGTTATCAAGAATAAAATATTGCCAGTATCGTAGATACACGTACATATAAATTTGAAATATAGCGTTTAAAAAAATACCAGGATATGATTAACAAAACTTTATATATTAGGCATACTCTGAAATTAATGTCTTCTGTTTATGTTCGTAGAAACTATAACAGATACAGGGAGCACAATCAATGGATTGAGAAAGTTTTCTTTTAGATTGAGAAAGTGTTCAACCAGAAAACACTATTTTCCCACATAATTACCACCAGTGGCTATGGGTTGGCGATGAAGAAGAGCTTTTCATTTTGTAGTTAATCCCAAGTCAACTCTGCACGTAGGTCCCTTGATAGACTTGTGTGAAATTGAGTATGAGGAAGTAAACAGCTGGTTTCTTTATTTCTATATAGTTTCAACATTTGCCCATTTTTAAAAAATAATATTCTTTCTTTATCTTCACTCTTTTCATTCTTCCATTTATAGTCATTTCTTCTCTTCGTTTTTGTTCCTTGCACTTTATATATTATATGCTCTGTAGGCTTTCTCTGATTCGTTCATATTTTCTTTCTTTCTTTCTTTCTTTCTTTCTTTCTTTCTTTCTTTCTTTCTTTCTTTCTTATGAAATTTTATTTGTTTTATGTCTTTCTTTCTGTAAATACACATCATATTTAAAGTCACTTCCAATCCACAAAACTGCGGCGATGTATCTATCTTTACTCACTAGTCTCTTTCTCACTCTTTCTCACTATCCCTTTCTCTCTGTCACACACACACACACACACACACACACACACACACACACACACACACACACACACACACACACACAAAAAAAACAATGCATGTGTATATATGCGTCATACAAAGGCACTGTTAAATATTTGTTTCATATATATAACATCAGTTAAGTGACAAATTGTATTTGTATCAATCATACACACACACACATATACACACACTTGTTGGAATAGATTCCTCGTAATGTGTGTGTAGATCTGTGTGTTTGTGTGTATGTGAACAATAACCCTGGAGTGACACGTAGCTGTATTGTGATCTGAAATATTTGTTGATTAAAATAAATTTTTATTATTAGGTTTCAGACTAACATATATATATATATATATATATATATATATATATAAACTCACGTATTTAGATGTACCTACGTATGAACATAGTACATCCGAATCATTGATCACGATGACTTGAAATTCATGAAGATTTGAAGGAAGCCGAAACAGAAGCGAGCATGAACAGTATCAATGAAGGCTATAATCCTCAAAAACCACGAAAGATTTGCTTGTTGTGGATAGTCTGATATTCGCCGAAAAAGTACTTGGAAAAACCTCTGTCTTTCAGGAATTCTGTGATGTGGTTGGATGAGTCTTGAATAGAATTGTTTGATGGAAGTATGGGGAATCCTATATAAAGGGAAAAAAAGCACTGCGTCCCATTCAAAGAACACAATCCCGACAGTGAAGTAGCATCATGATATTTTTTTAAATCATTTCACGCCAAGCAAAGCAATAAAGCCACTAAGACGCAAGGGTTTACTGAGTGTGAAAAAGATATTAGAAAAAAAACATGATTAAGGAGAGAGAACAATAAAAGAACAAGGATTCAGAAGACAACGACTAACATTACATTTAAATTTTTGATGATCAAATTTGGAAAGTAATCTGGAAACTAAGAAGCCGGAGCCGGAAGAGAGTTCTATAAGTGAGAAGTGCAAAAGGAGAAACTATTAGCGTAAAACTGACGGTTATATATCACCATTTCAACTGTAAGATGATGAGATCTTGCCGACTATTTAGTAATGCGCTTAAATTCATAAAGTCTAGGTACCATAGCGAAGAGCTCAGACGAATAATTACCATGAAAGTAATTACAGAAAAAGTACATGGAAGCTACATTACAGCGGTGGGAAAGTGACTGAAGCCGAGATGTCAATTTAGGACCAATAACATTGCAGATTCTTCTTTGAATTTTATAAACAATCTCTAAATGTATAGCAAAAGCAACAAACCAGATATGATAAAAATATTCAATTCATGGACTATATTCACTATATGGGACTATTTTTGTTCAAAGTGAGCATACTATGTATCGACAGGTTTTGGAGGAGCAACTGAAATCGTCTCCAAAGCCATGAACTTATCATGACGTTGTATTTAGTAAAGAAGACAACAGTTATAAACATTCAGCTGAAAACAAAATGGTTCCAAAAGTCTCCTGACTTGAATCCCATTTAGAATTTGTGCCAAGAACTGGAAGTTAGAGTACTAGAGATCTAATTTGAAAATCATTTTTCAGAGTATTATAAAATACCGACTTATGTCTTCAGAAACTTATTAGCACCATCTTTTAAGCCATTGCAAGATGCCGTTGCTTTTTAAGGTTACAGAACTAAGTATTGAATCATTTTTCTATATGTAGTAGATATTTGTTTCTATTCTTATTTCTGGTACTTGATCCAAACATTTTATTAATCGTTTTATTTAAAAAATAATATCATTTTTGTATTTAAGTGTGGTGGCATTGCTTTTTGTTTTCCTTAATTTGGAAGCTGTATATCACTATCAGTTATTATCATCCTCATTGTATAAAACTTGTTTCATATACGGTCAGTGAGATCTCCACAGAGAACCTTTTCTCCCTTCCACCAGCATGACTGATGTAAAAATCCAGGAGAGCAAAATCTTGGACTCACATTTTCTACTAACATGAAGTGGAGCGATAACATTGAATCAATTGCTCCGTCTACGACTAGGAGAGTTCATTCATTGTGTTGTGCCAGTAAATCTTTCTCGTCAGAATCTTGCATATTTATAAATCTACCATTCGTCCCTTCGTGGAATGCTGCTGGTATAGTGCTCCTGCTGTATATCCCGAAATTCTTCACAAAATTCAAAGAAGGGGGTCTGTAATGCAATCGATTCTGACCTGACATCTTGGCATCAGTCACTTTCTCACCGATGTGACGTAGCTTCCCTGTCTTTTCTAAAATTATTTTCATGGCAATTGTTGCGATGAGCTTTTTCCCCTGGTGCCTCGACTATACTGACAACTAGATTTCACCGTTTTACCGTTGAACTAGTTAGATGCAACCGCTACTTCTATTCTAACAATTTCTTTTCTCGTACTTCTCACTTGTGAAACTTACTTAAATTTAAATGCAACGTCAATCACCATCTTCTGTCTTTCAGAATCCTATTCCTTTATTGTCTTTTCCTCATTTCTCCTCACTGAAGTCTTCTCATTCTCTTTCACTCCCTGTAAACCCCTATATCTTAGTGACATTATCGCCTTTCTTGCGGTGAAATGATTGAAACGTAGCCTACCTAGTGCAATGGCGCCGTAGTCCTCTTTAAAATACTAGAACCTAGCGCACGTATCCTTTCGTTCTTAAGAAATTTTAGAAACAATATGTAAATTCCATTTTCTGGATAATAACCATTTATATCTTTGCGTTCTCTTTAATCTTGTCCACGATGTTTCAACAACGATTTTAACTTTGCGAAAAGCCAAAAATCGGAGTTAGTTGAATCTATATTTTTGGGAATGGCGTTGACAAACGTGACCTTTTGCCAAGAGCTTTGAATAAAACATGAATAATCTACCCATTGGTTTTTTGTTAATACGGTGATCACACAGTGTCCAAGCTCGCACATTGACGTCTCTCTACTCACTTAACAAATTTACAAGACAATGTCTGTTCACGACGACAAAGTAAGGTCTCCATTAATTGTTTTTAGATTGTGTCACGCCTACAAAGTAATGTCTTCATTAATTGTTTTTAGATTGTGTCAAACCTGAGCTCTGTCCGATCAAGAAGACATAGAAAAATGATGTTTCGCCATTTCCTCAGATTTTTAGTAGTTATTGATAAAGATAGGAAAATAGAAAAGTTATTAATAAAGATGGGAAAATATAATTTAGAAATAAACACAATTCACAGTAAAATCTGTTGAGGATTAAATGAAACTTCCATGGAACTCAAAGTACAGATTGAAAAAAAGGTAAGTAAACCAATATATATTAATTCTAAGGTAATGGAATTTTATTTATCAGTCCAACAGATTTTTATCACTTTAAACGTTATTGTTAGTGGCTACTCATATTTGAGTAGACGCTCCATTTATTTATTAAACAGTATATTTTTTATGTCCCTCTACTGGCCTGAATATTCGAGATATCTTATTAAAGAAAATATACTGCCTGTAAGATTCGAACCTGCGTCCCCCAGGAAAGATGAAAATAAACATCGTTAGACCCGACATGTCTTAGACGCCACCACCACGGAGCAGCCTTACCGATCGAGCAAAGTCTGAAACGTACCTTTAAGCGAAATCCTTCTCGTATTAATTATGTATGTGTATGCGCGTATGTGTGTGTTGATCAATATTCCATCGAGTAACATGTATTATTGTTATTATGCTACAGATATACTGATATATCTACCTGTGTGTGTGTGTGTGTGTGTGTGTGCGTGTGTGCGTTTCTATTTTCTACCATTCTGTGGTTTCGTTTTCATCCGTCATTCAAATGCTTTTGATATTCTGCTTTAGTTTTTTTTTTTTTTCATAACTAACCTTAATCGACCTATCCGTCGTTCCTCTGAGATCTTTCTCTTGTAACGAAGGCAGCTTTTTATCTTCGTTACTGCGATGCACGCAATTCCCGTTATCTGATCGACAACAAAATTGCAGAGCAGATGAAACAATGAGTGTTGGGTGACGAACAAGAATCCTTTTTATGTTCTTCAGTTTTCTCCGTCATATTAACTATCTTTACCTCTCTGTATAATTTATGTATTTATACATTTTTTAGTATTTGATTTCTTCTTCTTCTTCTTCTTCTTCTTCTTCTTCTTCTTCTTCTTCTTCTTCTTCTTCTTCTTCTTCACTTGCGTTTACTTTCGTCACCTATTTTTCTTCTGTGCTATTCTGCGATTGTCTTTAATTTTTTGTCCTGATCACAGAGCTCATTCTGCAAACACCAGTTATTATTTGATCACCAAAGTTAAGCAAAGTTATGCTTGATCATTACTTAGCTGAGTGACCTTTTAGGAACATCAAGTACAGTTGCTTATGGCTTTCTGTCGTACTTATCAAAGCCGAATAAATAAACTGTCCTTACCAATGAGTTTCTTTTAATATTAAGGCGTATCAAATGTATTTTATTTTTCAACCATCTCGAGTTTTCCTGTTGAGTATCTTTCGATGATCCGAGTTCTTCCGAAAGTTTAAGCGTGTTGATAGATTGGTTCTCCTATATTTTGTGTTTTAAAGTATCATAATTGATGGATTTTATTTCAAGAAGCAAAATGTTGCACATAGATATTTGTACGGGATTTCATTTATAGTAAGAATGTCATTGAACGTCAGCGATCCTATTCTCTTGGCCGAGGAAGTGGTACAAAGAATCGTCACAATCACAGACTTCTTCGGCTGTAATAGATGACCCCGACGCCTTCTGTGTCTTGCGTTCTTGCGTTCCACAACACTCGCTACTGCCACCTTCCTGACTGTTGGATCAAATGATCTCTACTCTCCAGTCCACCGGGCCCAGTCTTCGCATATTAGAGTAGACAATCCCTAACTCACTGAGAATTCAAGGCATGTCGACTACCCGGTTCTGCCTTCCTTCCAGAGAGGTTGCCAGGGATGTGGCCGCTATCGCATGCTAACAAATTCGGGGAGCCACTGGTGAAAGCTGAGTGCTATATGGGAACCAATAATGGACGAGTTGTCCTAAAAAGGATATGGAAAGCCCTGCACTGAAGGTCGTATCCATCTACGAGACAGGCCGTCCACACCATTACTCTTAAAACACTTAAATCAGTTTTGCTCAGTATGGTCAGATATTCTTTAATTTCGTTCCATTTCTCGAATTTTGGGAGCCTATTTATTAGCTCTGAGACCAAGTTTAAAATAATACTTAAACATTGGCAGAATTCCAATACTAGTATTTGCCATTATAACATCTGATACTAAATTTAAAAATATTACTGAATATGAATTAATAATACATTGGATTATGTATAGTCTATAAAATGTACTTTAAATAACTTTGGAACTAAATGTCTGTAAAAATTGAAAATACTTTTGATATCCTCTAATATATAATAATAATAATAATAATAATAATAATAATAATAATAATAATAATGAGGAGGAGGCAAAGGATTAGTTCAACTAGAATTGTCTTACAAAACCACAACAATCGATCTTCAAAGATATCTGGAAACTTCAGCAGACTGGATGATGGTCTGTGTCAAAGAACATGAAAGAAATGAGAAACTTTATTCAGTAACAGAGGAAGCCAACAAACTCAAAAGAGAGTTTCAAGTGAGTGAAGAATTGCAAATAAACCATAATACACCTACTGCAGCGGCAAAAACTTAAAAAGAAAGCAAAGGCAAATGCAACGTATTAAATGGAGAAACGATGGCAAGATATGCCTCTTCATGGTCAATACACTGCCCGTACCAAACAAGCTGATGTAGACAAACCCCGTAGACAAAATATGTCGAGTGTTTGGTTATTGGTTCCTAATTCATTAAGAAAAATAAAGATTTTAATTCAACGTTTTTGTCAGATGATTAAAAATGCGCAAATCACCACGAAGAGAATGTCCTTGAAACGTAAAACATATTCACCTGCAATTTAACACACTTGGTAAATAATTTCTGAAGTCTTTTTTTATACTAAAGTTTACCCAACGCATGGCTGAGAACCAAAATAGAGGGTTAATGTTAAAATGTTATGAAGAATGATGTGTGTGCATATCAATTATATCATATACACTTCAAGATATCATCTCATATGATGAATGATATATTATTTAATGTGGGCTGTTTATTTTATATAAGCTTCTAGAATTTTTAGTCTTTCTTTGCATTGTGCGCTGTAGAGTATTTTGGTGTTACACACTAATATTAGTCTTATATTGATAGTTACATTTTGGTCGTTCCTGATACACTGGTCGATATGTGCACGGATTGCACTGAGCTTAGACAGGTGATAGGCCAATCTACGAGAGAGCGTGGTGCATGTGTGCCCATTGTAAGTATTTAATATTGTTTTTTGGAGGTGCAATTTAAGATAAGAATTCCTAGACAACATTATTTTATATACGGGGCGGGATTTATGAGACCCAGTGTTATTGTAATAATTAAGTTAGAAGTTTTAAACTGTTTATAGTAGTTGATGAACCCTAGGTGTTGGTTAGGATCACTGAGTGATATGTACCTGTAAATTATGCTTTAATTGCTTTTTCCTCTTGTGTATAATTTGGGTGTACCTGGTAACGATATAATAAGTTAATGGTGTGTTTATTTTTGTTTGCGTTAGGGTGGGGTCTAGCGTCTTTTTTTCTGAATTTCGTTAATGCTAATTTTATTTATTCGTCGACGACGTGGTTAGAAAAATTATTGTTGATGAGAGTTTGTTTAATGTTGCTGAGAGTTTGTTTAATGTTGCTGAGTTCTTTATACAATAATATGTCCGACAAAGAGATAACTTTGATCCGCTAAATCGTTTTTTATAACAGCTATTTTGTATCTGTATTTTATATCGTTGTAGTTGAGTAAACATGAGCCAGTGGGATTTTTGTAAACAGAGGTGGTAAAATTATGGTTATTGACATCAAATAATATATCAAGGAAAATGATTTTATTATTAATATAAACAAGTTCGTAATTAAAGTGTAGAACAGTGTTATTCTGGAAGGTTTTTTCAGTTTTTTATTTCTTCTAGGCTGTGTGCTAATATGAATATGATGTCGATATAGCGTACATATATGTGGGTGGTGGAATTATTGAAGACTTTGTTTTTCACATGACACATAGAAATTAGATACAGTCGGTTCAAGTGCCGAGCCCATCGCTACGCCGTCAGTTTGTGTATAAGTGTCGGTATGGTGGTCATAAAATGGTACTTGTGTCGTGCAGGATAGAAGAATAGTTGGTCTAATGTTAGTAGGTGGGAATGAGCGGTGATTGCATACGTTCTGTAGGGCAATGTCTAGAGTTTCTTTGCCATGTTCCCAATAGCCATTACACATGACGTCAGGCTAAGTTATTTAAAACGTCCAGCTTCCCAAAGAATACCAGGATGCAGACAAATTAATTCTTATTACCACTCAGACACCATACCGGTTCTTGATAATGACTAAGAAAGTCGAAAGTACTTGAATAAAAATAACAAAATATGATCTTCGGACAGTTTATCCACAACTTCGAGCAAAATACTTAACGCCTTAAAAAATGAAACAGACAGAACTTGTCAGTTCTTTTTAATCAAACTTGATTGGACATATATATATATATATATATATATATATATATATATATATATGTGTGTGTGTGTGTGTGTGTGTGTGTGTGTGTTAAAGTTCTCGGAATATATTTGTAGAGAAGATGAATTGAATAAAATAGACAATTTTTTGACTAAGTGTTTTTTTTTATTTAATTTGACTTCTATACAGGTATATTCTGAGAACTTTAACACATTGTCGAAATGGAAAACAATAACACACTAGATCAAAAAAAGAAAAGAAAAAAGAAAAAGTTAGTAATATCCAAAAAGAGGCTTTTGCAGGAACGTCTTTTAAAATTTTAGAATTTCATGTAACTACGTAACATTTCGCTTTTGTTTATCATTATTTGCCTTGATAATCTCGAATGACGAAACGCGTCGACAAGGACAAAGTACTATTTTCCGATTGTCTATTTTATATATATATATATATATATATATATATATATATATATATATATATATATATATAAAAAAGAAATATGTTGTAGTGGTTCCAACGAGAGAAAAGTATGTATATTAAAAAGAAGAGGTGCCGCAAACGTTTTTGGTTGTAATGTGGATTTATTGAGAAAAAATATTATACTTTGTTTTACATAATTTCACGACACGTGTTTCTGGTCTGGTCTCGCAAACCGTCTTCAGGTGAAAGTGGAGATTTTTACATATTATTAAAAATAATTAATTTTTCTTCATGTTCAATGTGGAATATTCTCGATATGAGACATTCTGTTTGTGTGTTGGCAATCCGAATTTTCTTTCTAGAATTGTCAATGAAGAGTTCTGCGTGAAGGGTCATAAAACAATTAAGGTTTGTCCAGCAGTAGTTATCGGCATTTAATCTTTTAATGTTTTAGTGACCTCTATGTGCTCTTGGATCTGTTTCTATTTTGGCGTGTTCCTGTCAGCATGCGTGTATATATGCGTGCGTATATTTCCTTACTACGAGGAATTCGTAAACTTATTTGTACTTATACACATACACACACATACGCACATACACACTATCCCACCACAAGTAGTCAGTACACACACACATACACACATATTTCCCAAGCTACATGGAACCAGTACACACACACACACACACACACACACACACACACACACACACACACACACACACACACACACACGTACTTCTTAAGTTGTCAACATCCGCATATACATACATAAATGTATGTATGTGTACATACACATATATATATATCCTCGTGTCTCCCGTATATGAGTGTGCGTCCATGTATGTGAGCGATCATTGTATTTGGTCACCCTGTGTGCATTTTTTTTTGTGGGGTGGGGGGTTACGATCTATTCAGTTCGTGTTTGAATTTGTCTATAAAGTTTTTTTCCTGTATTTGTAGATACGAGTAATTGTCTGTTTGATATATCGGCATGATATTAAACTTACCCTGGTTACATTTGAAAATGTGTTGTGATACAAAAAGTTTTCTGTTGTCTGTCAATTTTATATTGCTTTTGTGTAGTGAGACCCTGTTGTTCAGTTGTTGGCTGATGCCTATATATGACTTCTTACATTTTGTGCATTTAAGTGCATAAACTACATTTTTGGAGTTGCAGTTTAAGTTTTTGTTTATTGTGAATGTTTTTTTGGGTTTTCAAAAGTGTAGGAGTTTCCTTTTATAATGATGTCACAAACTCCACATCTTTTTTTTTGTTGCATTTTGTGACTCCTGTATTTTGTGTTGACTAAATTTAGATGAGGTTAATATGTGTTTTAGGTTTCTAGATTGGCGTTTGCTCTTAATTATTTTGGTTGTTTTTAGTATATTATTCAGTTTATTATTCTTGCTAAGTAAATCTAGATTTTTTGTGATTTCTGGGAATATTTCTGGGTTGTTTTTTGTTGTACGTTGAGACATATGCTAGAGTTTGTTCGACGCTACGTTTCTTTTTATTTCTAAGTTGGTCTAGAGGAATTTCTTTCAAGAGTTCAATACCTTTGTTTATTAGTGTTGTGGGGTAGCCTCGTTTCTTGAGAGTTTTATGTAGTTCTTCTAAGCGGATTTTTCGGAGATGTTTATCAGTCACTATTGTACAAATTCTACGTGCTGGGGAATAGGGGATGGATTTTAGGCAGCTTTTTGGGTGATGGCTCTTGAAATGAACGTATTGTTGGGTGTCTGTGGGGTTTGTGGTAGATATCTGTGATTATGTGGTTGTTTTTATTTCTAATGAGTATATCTAAAATGGTAATTCGTTAAAATTATATTCTTGCGTGAATTTGATTTTTTGGGTGTAAGTTTTGAAGTAGTGTATGGAATTGGTTAATATCACCCCATGATGATTTCAAAAGATGAAGCAATCATCTAGATATCTTTTCCAAGATTTAGTGAATTGGGTCTTTATATTTGTCCCATATATTTGTTCTATCTTTTCATAGAGGTTTTCTTCTAGGTAAGCTAATGTTAGGGTGGCATATGTTGGTGCCATTTTGTTCCCATCGCAGTACCTAGGGTTTGGATATAGTTTTTGTTGTCAAATTCAAAGGTGTTATTGTTTAGAATTAGGTCTATACTATCGATAATGAACTCTTTAGTGAATCTCGGATGTAGTATTTCTGGATGTTTTCAATCCAGAATGAGATCGCTTTTTTCCCTAGTTCATGGGGTATGTTACTATATAGGCTACTGATGTCAAAAGTTGCCATAAGCGTTCCCGGATCTACCTTTTGTGGTATGCAGCTAAGAAATGGATATCGTCTCTGATGTGGCTTTTAATTTGTTTAGTATATGGTTGCAATATTATGTCTATTAGGTTACTGAGTTTGCTAGTGGGACAGACTGGTCCTGCTACTATGGGTCTGAATGTAAGGTCACTGGGGTTTGGGATGCTAATGTATTCAGATTTTTTGTGTATGTATAGCTGCTTTTATTTCACTCTCGATTTATGAACTTTAGGTAGTCCGTAGAAATTACTTGTTTTTGGTACAAAGTTTATTAGGAAATCCTTCTCTTTTTTTGTTAATATTTTATTATGTGTTGTGCAGAGTTTTGTAATTTTGTTATAATGTTTTTGTCTATGTTAGTGTCAATTACTTTGTAGCTGTTCCTATCCTCTAGTGTTTCTAGAATTTTTGTTTTATAGTATGTTCTGTCCATGATTACTATAGCGCTGCCTTTATCTGCTTCTTTTATAATTATGTTATTATTTTTCGAATGTTCTCTAAGGCTAGTCTTTGTCTATATGTGAGATTGTCGAATGATTTGGATTTTTCCTGTAGGTCAAGGTTCCAGAGTTTTTCAAAAATATATTTATCTCATTGGTATTGTTATTTTTTGTTTGGGAATAAATTGGATTTGTTTTTTACTAGTGACTCATCTGTACTACTTTCGCTATTGTTAAATATTTCTCTTAGTCTCAGTTTGCGTTCAAATTCCTTAATGTCTTTTTTTAAGTCTACTATATTGCTTTTAGGAGCAGGGCAGAATTTTAGGCCCAATTTCAGTAGGTTGATTTCGTCATTTGTAAGTGTATATGTAGATAGGTTTATTATTTTGGGTTTTGTGTCATCTAAACTGGTTTTCTTGTTCGGACTGGGGCTTCTAAAAATAATGATTGTTTCTTTTAATATATCTTGGGTTTTCTAAGAGATACCTTCTTCCTGTACATTTTGAGTTTTCTAGCCAGTGAGAGTTTCCCTTGGTAAAATTGGGGTTGTTGTTTCTCGATGGCTCTATATAGGTGTGTTGGCTTTTGTTAGGGGGCCTGTTCCAGATGTTCCTAGGTTTGTTGTTTTTTGTATTGATTGTATGTGGATTGTGTGTAGAACTTTTGTGAAATTCTGGTTGTACTCCTGGATATAGGTAATGGTTGCCTGGTTTGGTTTGTTGTGCTAGGTGGTATTTGTAAGAGTTGGTTGTGTGAATGTGTGTGTGTTCTGATCTTTGACTGTTTGTGTTATGGTGTGGTGGTCTGTACAGGTTTATTTTTGCGCTGTTCAGTGTATGTTCATAATTGTATTTTTTATGTGGTGTGTGAATGCGTGTGGTGGTGGTATGTATTGGGGTTCCTGCTTTGTGTATGTGTTTGCGTGTAGTAGAATGTGTTAGGATAATTACTTTGTGAGTTTGTTTGTGGATGTGTTTGCGTATGGTAGAATGTGTTAGAGTGCTTACCTTGTGGGTCTGTTTGTGTGTGTGGGTGGGTAGGGATTCGGGTTTTGACTCTGTTGGGTGGTTTTCTGTATTTGCTGATGATTGTTTTGTGTTGGGTATTGGGGTTTTTGTGAGTTTGGACTGTATTTTTTGTTTTTGTCTCATTTTCCAATTTTTCTTTACTTGGTAATGCTTTTAACCAGGTTATCTTGCTTTCCAAGATATTCCGAGATTTTTCTTCCTCTTTTTTACATTTTGACTCCCATAATTCAAACAGGAATTGGTGAGTTTCTTTGGTACATAATTCCTTGATTTTTGTTAATAATTTGTTATCAATCTCTGTGTATTTCTTTGTAAAGTTTACTGTTTTGTCTTCTTTGTATTTCAATTTGGGCCTGCATTTTTGTTATGCTTAGTGTGTTTTTTTATTTGTTTTTGTTTTTCCGTGTCTTGTGGGTTAATCTTTTCATGGAATTTCCTTGGAATAAATATTTCATCCATTTCTATGAAGGCTTTGTATATTTTTGCTGTTTCTTTATTTTTTTGATGGCATTGAAATATGCCAGTTTTCTTTGATTGAGCATGTCGTTCCAAAGTTGGAGATTCTGTTTTTTTCATTCGGTACGCTTCCTCTTGGATGTGTAACTTGTTAATATTTTCCAGGTATCCGAACTGCGTTTTGAAATGTTCTATTAGTGTTTCTGTATTGCAGTTGTGTTCCCTGGTTTGTTGTGATGTTATTTGTAGGAGAATAGCTTCCATATTTTTGTTCAATTTCTGTATTTCTTCCTCCAGTAGTTCTTGTTTTTGGTTGGTAAGTTTGAATAACTCGAGGAGTTCTTCCATGATTTTCTTTTTCAGTTCGCGGCATTCTTTCGTTGTAGTTATATAAAAGAAATATGTTGTAGTGGTTCCAACGAGAGAAAAGTATGTATATTAAAAAGAAGAGGGGTGCCGCAAACGTTTTTGGTTGTAATGTGGATTTATTGAGAAAAAATATTATACTTTGTTTTACATAATTTCACGACACGTGTTTCTGGTCTGGTCTCGCAACCGTCTTCAGGTGAAAGTGGAGATTTTTACATATTATTAAAAATAATTAATTTTTCTTCATGTTCAATGTGGAATATTCTCGATATGAGACATTCTGTTTGTGTGTTGGCAAAATTTTGAGTTTTTAATTCTTTGATTCCACATAACCTCTGCGAAGTTATCATCAATCATATCATAAGTATGTCAGATGGTCTATACACTTCAGTCCATCGTCATACCAGCTCTGTGTACAGGTGCATTAAGTTGAAAAAAGACAACACCTTTTCGCAGCCCCACTTACCTTTTTTTTTCCTTAAACGCCTCTTTTATTAATATTACTACCATAATATTCGTTATTAATTTTATGCCTCTTCTGAAATCAGTCAGTCTTAAAAAAAAACCTTCTCTATCCCAATTTTTTTATTATTTTGTATGTTATTCAGACGATTGTGTTCATTTTTGTTCCTATATTTCTACTAATGTAGCCATGCCTTACTGAAAGGTTCTTAGCCAGACCAAAAAGAAAAGACCTTGAACCATGAAAGATATTTAACTCGCAGTTCAAAACATATGGCATATCATTATTTTAAATTTCTTTAAAACTTTGAGAACCAAAAATAATGTTTGTTTATCGAAATACTGTTCTCCTGTTACTAATCACTTTTAAATCGTTCTAAAATTGCTTCATTTTCAAACTCTTTTTAAGTCTGGTCAAAGGAATTAAGATATGGTGAGTAGGGAAGAGAGTCTATGCACTGTACACACAATTTTTCAAAACATCCATCGTCTTGCCGCTCCTGCAAACAGGTGCATGGAGCTACAAAAAGAGTACACCATTTCTTCTGTTGCCGTTTATCTTTCAACAACTATTCTAATCGGTACCATAATGGCTAGCCGCTCGTGTCTGAGTATGCCTGTCTACTAGGGTGGCTAGCCAATCCCTATTGCAGATACCTGCTCAATGACATTTGTGTTTGTTCAACCACCTGCGGTTTATACTACAACTATGCTGAGTGGATATTAGTTAAAAATTCTGGGAGAGAGCTCATTATCTGGCGTGCGTGATCAACAGTCTGGACAAGGCGAGTACACACTAATCCTCCGTCACGATGACTTATTTCGTGCTTCCAAATAGTTGCGATTACCAAATTTCACTCACAAGGCTTGGGTCAACCCGGTCAATAGCTTCTAGGTGCCACTTGGATCACCTGCTCAGGCCGATAAGATCAAGAAGCCATTTTCCTGATAAATCGACCTTGGTGAGATTTGAACTCGAACGTTTTAACCATTCAGCCACGTGTATAATCGTTACAAGTGCAGTAACATTCAGTAGTAACGGTATTAATATTCTATATTAACGTTTTGTCTATTCTGAAGTTCGTCAGTTCTTAAAAAAACATCCTTATCCCCAAATCCCCGCTTATGACTTTTCCTTCTGACTACTGTGCCTTGAATTTCTTTGGTTATGGAGAACGTGCGAGCTTTCACTACATAGACTGTTGTTTGATCTCTGAATCATCTTGATGTAACCATGTTTTATCAACAGTGACAAGTTGTTTCAAAAAATTATCACTAGATCTTTGAAAATACTAGAAAATCAATTCGGACGTGTCTACTCGATATCGTTTTTGGTCAACATTCAAATATTTTGGCACCCACTTGGCTGACAGCTTCTGCATAAACAACAGTTCATGAATTATAAATCCAACGCGTTCCCTGGATATCTCCAGTGTCTCAGTCATTCTTTTGACCAAGATTCATTGATCAGTCGGATTTAGGTCATAAATATGATCAAACAATTTGACACCGTTGAATGCCTTCCAGACTGTGCTGTGTCGTGGGTCTCAAAAACATCACAGTGGAAGTTGGTTCAACACTTCTTTCAAAAATTGAGTATGATGGGCACTTGTCACCCAATGTTTGCCTTAGACACTCATACGTTTCATATTCTTGTGCAATAACACGAATTTCATGACTGCCTGGGGGTCAGCACTTGAAAATTTCTCATCACTCGTTGACATAATCAGTCAATTATTTGAAAAAATCGAACGAAAAAAGACCAAGAATTCTGCAGCTTGACATTTTAAAATATAGAGACATTTTTCAATTACTGTGACAAAATGTGGCTCAGATTTTGGGAAGTGGGTCGAAAACTTGTACCATGAATGTACATTTTACCATAAAAATATTTTGCCGCTGACGGCTCGATTTTCATAAACACGAAACTTATGATTTGTAATTTTTCTCTCTCTTTTTTCTTTATTCCTTTTTTTCTTTCTTTCTTGAAATAAATCGGCGTTTCAAAACCAGTTAATTTAGAATAAATACAAGACATTTGGTTGATACAGTCAGCAGTTTAGTTTGCTGGCGCCTCTCTTGGTTAAGCCAATTCACAGTAACGCAACGGAACTTCAGGAAAAAAAGACACACAAAAAAAAACGATTTTTTCCCATTTCTAATATTTCTCTTTTAAGAAATTTCGCGTGCGTATCAGAAAGGATTAACCTCTCTAACCATTGTATAATTCAGAGTGTTTGTTAATACTTTGCGCCTACAAAACTTTTTTTTAATATCTTGATTTACTATAATTCCCAAGGCTCAAACTGGGATATTTTTCAATTTTTATTAGAGGTTTAGCTTTCTTGTATAATAAAGTGTTTTCATGACCCAAAACCTTTTAAGCTTCACGTACGCACGCGCGTGCGCACACACACACACACACACACACACACACACACACACACACACACACACACACACACACACACACACATAGAGTATATTACTGAGACAGGCCTCTAAAATTGGGATAATCTCTAGAGACTTTATCTATCTAATAATAATAATAATAATGCTGATAATAATAATAATAATAATAATAATAATAATAATGAACACATCACATTATTTCATTTAAGTCTTCAGATAATATTTTTAACAGAATTCTTATTTAAATCATTGCTTAGAGCTGGGCCCAGACTATGGACCTGTAACTTCCTCCGCTTGGTTTCTTTTTTTTTTTTTTTAATCCGGACTGGTATTTTTCTTTTTCGTTTACGTTGTGTTTTCACTTTTCCCCCTATTGTTTACGCAATCATTGCTGAGGCTGTGTATATAAGATGATTAATTTCTGTCAGGTTCATCGGTATTTCCATTTCGTCCTTTATTTTTCTAATTGCTTGGTTAGCGAGGTTGATGGTTTCCTTCACTTGACAGTTCTTTCTTACTTTTGGAATTGTTGGCCTTTCCTCGAAAGACATTTCCTTTATATTCCCCCATTTATATCGGTTGTTTTTTTTTTTTATCACCTCTGTTTCTCTCTTATAGCCGTCATTATCTTATTATTATTTGCTTGTGTATCTCAGAGGGATTATTATAACTGGTTTCTATTTGTTCCTCTGCGTGTATCTCCTCTGGGTTGATGGCATTTAGTCCTTTCATGTTAACATTTAATCTATTTTTGATGTGTCCGTGGATGCTTTCCAGTTCTATGTCAGGTATTCTTTTTTTTTCATGATGATATCTCGCTTGACATTGGCTAGTTTATTGGCATCGATGTTTAGTTTGGGGGACGTTTTCTCGTCAGATATTATCGGCGACTTTGGTCGTTGTTGTCCTTGTCTAATTTATGGCAGCGGTGTAAAATGCTAACATATAATCTTCCCTAAACTATTTATTTATTGTTCTTTTTGTGGGATTTTCTTTTAATGAATATAGAGAGCCTCTGTGAGGACTGTCCTCAGTAGATTTTTCGTCTAGTTTTCGTTGTGTGTGGTATCATCTTACCAGAGAGTAATTTTAAGTACCAAGTCTCCTCCGCGATCTATGAGTAAAAAGGGCACTGTCGACGTTTCGTTTAGATGGAGAAATGCAACGTGACGATAAATAGCAGCAAAGGTTGGATGACTCGGCTGCCTTGGGTCGGGAAACGCAATCTGATGAAGCCGTGCAGCCTCGCGTCCATTACCATTCACGCTGCCGTATGTATCTGCCTGCTCACGATATGAATATTCTGCTATTGTTAAACGGAACACTTCTCAGCTCACTAATACAGGCATTAAACATTGACAGACTAGCCACAAATGTACACGAATTACAAATGTAGCCTAGTCCACGTGGCAACAGCGCCATCTACCGTAAACTTACTTTAAACTTAATAACTAAAAAACGAAGGATTTGTCGACATATGTTTATATTAACTTTTGTCCTTGTTTTGATGTGAGGAACCTAATCACAAATTTTGCAAAAGTATTTTTGATACATATATATAATGGCTGGGCGCTCGTATCCGAGTATATTTCTCTCTATTAGAGCGATTAGGTATTCCTTATTGTAGATGTCTGCTCAGGCACATTTGTGTTTGTTCAGCACTCAAAGAGGTCATTTGTGATTTATACTGTAACATAGTTACAGTTTCTGAGAGATAAACAGTTTATCTGGAGTGATTAACAATCTGAACAAGACCAGTACGCTCAAAAGCTCTGTCACGCTGACTTGTAAATTCGTACTAGCACAAACATCGACAACACCCTAAGAATTCCGTCTACTCAATTCCACTCACAAAGCTAAGGTCAACACATTATATCGTTTTCAGCCGATGTCCAAAGGTGCCGCACACTGGGATCGCCTCCCAAGCTTTATTTTAAGCTTCGTCAGAGATTGAGAGAAAACAGATAAAAAATTAAAAAAAAAAAAAAAAAAAAAACTGGTATTTTTAATTTTGCTTGCGTCAGTTTTCATTGGTCAGACACGTGTCACGTACATTAAAACCGTAGATGTGTATGTGAAAATTTTTGTATGTCTAAGAGCATCGGATGGTAATGTGTGTTCGTAATTGTGTATGTGTACGTGTCTAGTAGGAGTTTAATGACTTCTCTTGTGAAGGTTTAATAAAAGTGAAACATGTTCGATTCATATACGTTTCCTATTTGTTCTTTATTTTATCATCCTGTCGAATTCCGATCCATATTTGAGCTTTAACGCATTTATATATATTATATATATATATATATATATATATATATATATATATATATATAATGCATCAGTATGACTGTAGACTCATACTTCGTTATTAGTTGAATTTTCATTTGAAATTTTCACTGTGTAATGTCCGATATATGAAAATAATATTTGTTTAAGCTAAATGCTTTTTTTTTTCATCAATAGCCTACGGACATATATGTTCACGTAATTTCTATGTAATGTATTATATGTAATATATAATAATAATAATAATAATAATAATAATAATATATATATATATATACATATATATGACAATGTTTGAGTATATAGTCAAAACCAGACTCATTAAATGGGAACTAGTTTTACGATCCATAGTTCTATGGCTGACGTCCATTTGTGTGTATTTTTGTACAAGAGTTTACGTTACATGTTTGTCTATTCTAGAGTGTGTGCGTGCACACACACTTGTGTGTATGTGTGCACTTGTTCGCTTGCCAGTATGTATGTATAGTACCTCCCAACCTCTTTGAATATTTTCCTGGCAGACTCGTCAGGTATTTGTCATTCTGTTCATCCGTCAGCCATTTTTATCTTCAACTCACCCTTAACCTTCTTCCACTTCCTCTGCCCCTTTCCTCTTCTCTTTTTATCTCCTTCTCAGCCTCACTTTCATTTCCCGTCAATGTGACGGACGCCGACGGCGGCCATCTTGCTCTCATTTCACATTCACTCTTTCCTTATTTCTCATTCGATTCCAGCTCGTTATTATTATTATTATTATTATTATTATGTTTTTATGATTATGATTATCTGCCAGTGATTCTATTACTGATCCACCTTCCAACTACAGACCAAGTAACTACCCAACCACTTCACCATAATTAATAGCGACTCAATTTGCCAAGATACTCAATCACGTGACATTTCTTCTCTTTTCCTCCGAATCACTTCACCCTGATCATCATACTCCCCGCTCCTATAACTTTATTAAGTAATATCCCTCCCTCTTGTACTTTGTTGTTTTTTCTCTTTTTCCTGTTCTCGTTTATTCTTTCGCCATCACATTTTTCTCATTTTAACGCTTAATCATCTTCCTTTCCGTATTGCATTTTCTCTCCTCCCCTTCTTCTTGTATCCGACTCTATTCTACTAATTTCTCTTTCTGAGTGTTCCGTTTCTTAAAGCTATTGGCGTGATGTCGTAGACGAATATGGTCCTATTTCTAACATAGTCTTTTGAGTTTGTCTCCATATTTGCCTGCTTGCAGAACTCAATTTTTTGAATTCAGTTTACATTGTAGGGCGTCGTTTTCTACCGTATATTTTACGTTTGAATTGAGAGAATATCGTTATCTTTTTGTTTATGACAAAATTTGGGGCAATGAGGTCTTCGGCCTTTCTCAGATATATGATTCACACAGTAAACATTGACAACCATCCTATATTTAATGATTTTTTAAGCTTTCCATCGAAATAATTCGCGGGTCCTACACTGAGAACAACAGAACAATGAGTGTGTAGTAGTAGCTAGAACATGAAGACTGACGTTCTGCAACGAACTCATATTGGGACAGGATTTTGTCTTTATGACACTGGCGAACAGGTGCTGACGTGTTGCTTGCATAGACAAAAGAAAACGCAAGGATTTTTAATACCTGTTATAGCAAAGATTTGGACTCTGAAAAGAAAAGATTAGTCAAAATGAATTGTTGCTCTCTCTTTAAGCTACATTTTGGCTACAATGAAAAAGACTATTTCTCTACTTCGTTTTTGTTTTATTTTTAAGGATGCTTTGGTCTTCGGTGATGATAACTCGAATATTTCAGCACACTTTTTCCGCTGTTCGCTTAGAATCAGATTAAGATACACAGAACGGAATAACAATATATACAGTATGGGTAAAAAACTATAATGAAGTGTTTTATTCAATGTACATTTTGCCAAAGTTTCGGTTTGGGCCACCGGAATTAGCAGGTCGCTTTATTTGATGAAATTATGGCCAAAAATAAGTACGGATAGGTGGAAAGCATAAATTCTAATTCTCTTCATTTCTTAAAAAACAAACAAACCCCAAACAACAAAAAACTTTGCTTATGTGCAGGTGACACAACGGTTAGAGAGTCAGAATGAGAAATGAGCTTGTCGAGTTCGAAATCCAGTCGAAATCATTACAGTCACGTTCGCACAAATACCCCCGGAAAAGTTATGAAGTCATTTATTCTTACCCCAGCTATAGGTTAAATAACGGCAGACTGGACTCTCTAGACGCAGTTGGCAACTAGTCTAGGAGAAAGATTACTCTGAATTCAAAATCGTATATGGCCCTGGAGGGGCGCATATTTGTACTGTAAATAAATTCTGCTCAGCGCAATTGCAGTATAAACAACAGGTTGGCTCTGTGAGTGTCGAAGAAACATTAATGAAACTTAATGGGCGTGCTTGGAATCGAGCAGCTATGCTGAAGATGAAAAATTGCACTGATCTGCAGTGGGCTTTTAAATCGAAACAACTCTGATGACAATGCATCTTTCTTATTTATTTATTATTACTTATTTATTTATTGATCCGATATACGTCACTTTATACACTATGTTCAGGGGTCACCAATTAAAAGAGACTAAGTGATTTACAACGTAAAATACATGCTTTCCTTTCTTATGCTTTCAATTAGTTTTATAATTTTGTTAGTATAAACTTTTGCTTATATCTTTCTCTTCCTTACTATTCCCTCTTCGTTTCTTTGTTTCATTCATCTTCTCCTTTGCTACCCTTCCATTTCTCACTCTTTCTCTTTCTGGATTGTTTCATTGAATTTTTACTATCATTCATT
Organism: Acanthosepion pharaonis; assembly: GCA_903632075.3. Classification (NCBI taxonomy): domain Eukaryota; kingdom Metazoa; phylum Mollusca; class Cephalopoda; order Sepiida; family Sepiidae; genus Acanthosepion; species Acanthosepion pharaonis. The sequence continues at coordinate 124,921 of CAHIKZ030000805.1, read as the reverse complement.
ATTTGTTTCCCCTTAATTTTTCTTTACTTTCTTCATTGTTTTACTAAGCGTGTTTTCTCTTTTTCTCCTTTTTTTCTCTCTTATTTTACAAGTCGCAATTTTCGACATGCAAGGCTCACATTTTGTCTTAAAAAATAAACCTAACCAAAAACTAACTTTCCGTTTAATACTACGATGATTGGTGTACGAGTACTAGAATTACACCTAAACATCTGCTTGACATATTACTCTCCGCTGACCGTAGAATAAAAAATATGTCATTACTTTATTCATGTCATTTCATTTATTCAAAATTAAAAATCATGTTAAAAATATTAAAACGGGATACAATTATGGATAAGTAATATCTGATTCCCAGGCAGTTCAATCTCCGGGTAGTGCTGAAAAGTCAGATAGACTAGTTCAGTGGAAGAAACCAACAAACGACACAGTGTTGAATAAGGCATTCAGCATTAACTGATGCGAGTTATCTTCCCTAATCATTGAAAGCAAAATGAGAAGAATCAGTTCTACTAGACTGAATAAACAGCTTCTTTTAAAATTCCAATAAAGGTAAGACATGAGAGTAAATTAGCCGAAACGCTGTGAAAGGAGTATACCAGTATGACTTTTTCAGACTATCCAAGTATTAAATGAATGGTAAGGCATGTAATAGTTATTAATATGGTAGTGTTATAATAGAGAAGTACGGTTTCATATTGAAAATGTATGTATATTAATTAAATAAAACACACCAGGAAAAACTTTTATGTGGATGCGTTGCATTCCTTGAAGAACTTTATAAAGGCAAGAAACAAAATGCGTTGACATAAAAGGTTTTCCTTTAGTCTTTTCTTTTTCAATAGCGTTTTTTCGCACACACACATATATACGTATTTTTCAATATATATATAATTATGATGCATATATATATATATATATATATATATATATATATATATATAGCAATAGTCATAATTGTTTAACGATTTGACAGGCATCATATATATATATATATATATATATATATATATATATATATATATATATATGCTGTCTGTCATTGGAATTGCTGACAAGTTATCCATATACCCAGGTTTGGAAATTCAGAGTTTTCCTTCTTCTACACAGGTTACCAAGCAAGGCCGAAGAGCCCAGTTGGCCCTACTATTTAACCTATAGTTAGAAAGAAGAGATGGATTCATACTTTTCCCATGTGTATTTGTTCAAAAGTGAATTTATCGAACAACTGCAATTAGTAGTCAACACGCTGGTTTCGAGTCGTTAACCATTACACCACCCACACATATCAGGTCATCCCATAAATTCTATCCGGATTTTAAATAATAAAGAACGAGTGATTAAATCTTACATTTTATTGAAATTTATTCATCAATGTAGTTTCCATGATTATCTATGGCTTCCTTCCACCTGTTTACAAGATTTTTAATCTCATTAATCAAGAACTCTTTCGGTTTCGAAGAGAAGAACTCTGAAATGTCAGTTTTGACTTCCTCACGGCTTTGAGAGTTAATCCATCCAAATGATTATGTAAACTACGGAACAAATGGCAGTCTGAAGGAACAAGGTCTGGAGAATAAGGTGGATGAGGAATTCTTTCCCAACCAAGTTCTTCAATCTTCTGGGATGTGATTTTTGCAGTGTGAGGCCATGCATTTTCCTGATGAAATACCACTCCTTTTCGATTCCCTAAAACAGGTCTTTCTTCTTTAAAGCCGCGTTCAAACGTTCTAATTTCTGACAGTAGACTTGAGTATTTATTGGTGAATTAATTGGTAGCAACTCAAAGTGAATTATTCCTCTGAAACCCACCAAATTGAGAGAAAAAAATTCTGCGCATGGAGTTCCCTTCTTGGTTGTGTTTGGGCCTTTTCCTTATTACCAACACACTGTCTACGACTTTTAATAACATTCCATTTTTTATCACGAGTCACAAGACTATCCAAATAGGTCGAGTTGAGTTCACGTGAATGAAGAGAAGAGCAGATGTCAGCTCGGGATTTGCGGTTGACTTCAGACAATTCATGAGGTGCCCATTTTCCAAGTTTAAGAACCTTTCCAAGTTGTTGAAGATAAAGATGAACAGTTGTATGGTTTGGAGGAAACCTCATTGCCAATTCTTCAACTGGTACTGCAGGATTTTCTTCCCAAGTGGACGTCTTGTTCGGTGTTCATCTTCAAGGGTGAAATTTCCGCTTATGAATTTGGCAAACAATCTTCTGCAAGTTCTTTCATTCAGGTATTCTTCTCCATAAGCCGAGTGAATATTTTGAATCGCTTCGGCTACAGACTTCCCTTTTTTAAATTCATAAAGCATTATGTGCCTTAAATGCTTCTTCGACACCTCCATTTTTGAGGGGCTAATTTGAGTAATTTAATCAGTCAAATTATTCTGTGCAAAGCAATTATATTAAGTTAAAGGTTTCTAAATTGATATCATTATCAATCAGTATCATTTGACATTCTAGAATACTGTAAAATTTGATTGAAATTACATATATAATATTTCGAACAGGACTTATGGGATGACCTGATAAATGTTATCGATGTCAGAAAGCCCGTGATGAGATTATAATCGTATACAACTTGTTACAACAACGACTCACAACAGTGCTAAGAATCCCATAGATAAGTACATGCGAGATATACGCATTAACGCTGAAGCAAGTGTTACATCAGATTCTTTCTTCTCCTAGACGGATACCTTATCAAAGGTATGGATCCCATGATTATATATACATAATCATTGGTTCTGTCGAATCCTTACAGAGAATCGGCATGATATTCAACAGAAAAAATTAATTACTAGGTCATGTGGACTACATGGTAGGAAATAGAGTTCAAATGGAACATGTACGATTCATGGCTTGGCTACCGATGTAGGCAATGTACACACGCACAAGCATATATATATATATATATATATATATATATATATATATATATATATATATATAGAGAGAGAGAGAGAGAGAGAGAGAAAGAGAAAGAGAGAGAGAGATTGAGGGAGAGAAAGAAGATAAAATGAAATGCGACACTTCTACGCGTTTTGCAACTGAAGGTAGGCGTCCTCAGTGTGTAACGCCTCTGTCGGCCCTGGACAGCACTGACCAAATATGCAACCCATATCATCGATCCTCAAGTTAATTCAGATGGTCAGGGTTGCCATAAGGCTGGCTCTTCAATCGTTGGCACGTGACTCATTTTGTTGTTGATATCGTGATGATGACACGGCTCCACTCGACTGGCGTTTGTCTGTTCACGACCATTCATTCGTCTGTTACGTCCTGTTTTTGATCTCAGAGGATCAAGAATCCTTTGGAATAAGGAATTAACTCGGATTAAAAATGTAACAATTATTTGGTTTATATATGATTTGTTGCATACAGTGAATTTAACCCTCCCCACTCGTTGCTATAAACAAATGACGCTAGGATACACTTCGGAGTCTGCAGCTTATTTAAGTAGTAACTTAAATTTCTAAGTTTTGGTCTTCAGGGTCAGCACAAGGTCTTGGTCAAGAGATTTCGGCGAACGATATCGATTCCAGTAGCAGAAGTGTGGAGACTCTCTTTTTCTCTGTGTGTGTGTGTCATCTGTCCCAAACCTTCAGTTTATATGGAATCCTGCGTCCGGCAATGGTGGATGGACTCGTGTCTGAGTTCGGTTGTTTTCTACCCTAAGCATTAACCTTTTCTAAATTTCCATATATATAAAAACACATTTACACAAGTGGTTTTCCAAATTTGGGGTTATCCAGCCCCCTTTTGAGAGTGGTCAGAGTAAACGAGCCACTCCTTAATTGCATCTTCCTTCACGCCTCACCTTGTACCATAGCTCCATATATGCAAATTGGTCCTTCTCTTTCTTCTCCCACTTTCTCAACAGCAGGGATTTTCAGTCATTAATCCTTCTCCATCAGCTTACCCCATGTTGGGAACTCTTGATCGACTAGACCACTAAAGAATTGGAAAAGGAAAGAAAAATTATTTACATTCTCCTTAAAACGAAATTCTTATCTTTTCTCTGTCTATGCTTTTTTTACGATTAACAGAGAACAAAGTCTTTTTGTCCATGGTCACTTCAAAGCAGTAATTCATTTTTCCTTATCACTTGTATCCAAAGGAATCCGAATTAATGTTTGGATACAAAATTTTCTCTGGACGAATGAAGACAAATGGATTTTGCGCCCCAAAACACTTTGTCCGGACGGACTTAACAACAGACTAAACAGCACAGTTAGAATTAATATATAATCCCATAGATCAACCCACCCACCTATATTTCCCAACCACACTAGACAGACATACTTGCAGAGGTGTTGAGGTCTCCCACATACACACACTCACACAAACATATACACATCCCCGCCCCCGAAAAAAAAACTTAAATATAACATACACATAACACACACATTCTATTCCCAGCAACCAATAAGGCTGTCAAAATGACTAAGGAGGTAAATCTGGGACTCACAAATCTCCCAGCCTCTCTTTAAAAAGAACTTGAAAAAGACCTTTGGACCAATAATTGACATAAAAAAAAAACAGATGAAAATTACAGGCAAAGTTCACTTTCTTCAGAGACAGTTATTTATCCCTGCAGTTAACCGCTACTAACAAGCAAGAATTTTTTCTCCTGATGATGGCCATGCTGATAGAAACTAATCGAGGAACATAATTTAAATAATAAGAAGAAAATATTAATATACAACCCAGTGTATCTGAAATTTTAATTTTTTAACATTTTTTATTCTTCAAGACACGCACACACTCACGCACACACACACATACATATATATACATTTATGTATTATATATATATATGCATTATATATATATATATATATATATATATATATATATATATACGCACGCACACACACATACATATATATGCATGTATTATATATGTATGTATTATACATATATGTATTATATATATATATGTATTATATATACGCACGCACGCACACACACACACAGACATGTGCTGAAACGTTCTCGGTTAGACCAAAAACGGGATTCAAAAAGAAAATGTTATTTTGGAAATGGGACGGACTGAGAACTTTTCATAACTCTTCGTGTATATATATATATATATATATATATATATATATACACGCGCGCGTGTGTGTGTGTGTTTATGTTTTCTGTCGACCATAATAATCATTTTTGTATCCTGTTTCCTGATTGATTTGTACGCAATAAAATCACCAGAAACGATTCGCCGGAAATTGCTGTCCACAAATTCTTTCGCCACCCGTCAATTCAACTCTCCACCAGTCCCAAATCTCTGAATCTATCCCACTCCCCACTTCTCCTCTCCGCCACTCCTTCTTCTCCTCCCCCTCCCCGCCACTCCACACCACTGAATCCTTGTGATCAGATGAAAACTCTTATTTCGTCTGCCATATTTTTTCTTGCATATCAGTAGAGAAACTATTCTTTTTCTTCTTTTGATTGCAATAAACCATTTAGTGTAAGCAGGTGGTAGCATTTCTGATTCCTTTAGTTTTGGAGTCAAGTTTTTATTTTTCCTTTTTGCTGCAAATATTCGAGAACATTTTTTTAAAAATTAAAATAAGAGTGTATTCTTTGTTGTTGAAAGATGCTCTTTGGATGGAATCAAATCAGAAGGAACATTTTACACTGCGTCTATTCTGTAACACGCAGTTTCAGCCTGGGTAAAAGACATAACATGTAATACTGATTTTCAAGGCAGGCGATATTTTCTTATTATTGGCGAAGCACTCGATTTACTCACATTTGATCTTGTTATTGTTTTCTCTTTGTTTTCTTTTCATCATTGATTCAGATTAGTCGACGCTGCTTTCTGTAATAGATGCTATGAAAAGAAATTTGCATTCAGTTGATATGTATTTACTAAAAACTTTGTAGTCATCAATTGCATTAATATAGGTTGATGTCTACTTGTTTACTCTCATGTCAAATTGCGCTGGAATTCGCTTAATTCCCCTACACGTTTCCGTATACATATTTAACGAACAGATGTAGAATCTATGCAACAGGTGAAGAGATTTAATTCACGATTTCATTTCTCGTTCATTTATTACCTGAGTTACGCCTGCACACTTTCGTTAGAACGGAAATGTGCTTATATAACATTTTTTTAAAATACTGACTCGAATTAATTGGAGGGATCAAGTTTTAAGTGAGTCGGTAAAAAGGTATTTTTTTTTTTTTAACTATCAACCATAAATTGTCTCGAAATCCAGGTGGAAACATTTATGGGATTACTTATTCTTTTCCTACCTATAATCTTTCAAAATGGCTACCCTTGTAGACACACAAATAGATATAAAATCTTTTGTAGGGAGTAAGTGCTGTAGACATTTATAGGAGGTTAGTGTTTATGAAAAGATTGCACTTGATGTAAGCACTGTAATGGCATTCTGAGAAAGGAGATACTGATCTTAGTGACAGGCCCATTAGTGGCAAGTCAGGTGCTGCTATTAATGAGGATAACGTCAAGCAGGTTAATGCTTTCATGATAGAAGTACAGTTTAAAAAACTCTGTGAAAGCCTCAGGTGAGCTATGGAGTTTAGTGCAGACGCTTCGTTATTCACATACCTGTGTAAGGTGGTTTTCCAGGAAGATTTCTGACCTGTCGCCCCAGACTTTTCATGTATGTGGGTGCATGAAGGTAGCACTTAAAGGATAGTCGTTCTCCAATGATGCTGGAACGAAAGAGGCAACAGACATGGCTAAGAATATAACCAGAAAGCTTTGATGAGACAACTATACATGGCTTCATTTAATGTTGGAATACCATGATTGTGAAGGAAGAAGTCTATGTTGAAGACTAGATTTGAACCTTAAGAATTTGTGTTCATTTTCGTACGCTTTATGTGATTCTGCTATTAATTCTACTATTTGTAAATGGTAGACTGTTTTTTTATTAATATTAAATGGAGGGATAATTTCCGGACAGATTTAATAGAACGCATTAAATTCTGACAGCAGATGAAAAGTAAATAAAAATAATCACAGTTTAGCACAAACTGCAGTTGAACGTTTTATACAAGTTTCCCGTTTTCCTTATCGTTAATAGGGTAAACCCAACTCTCTAGCCTTGAGTGACAGCCATTCTATGATAATAACAACTCTAAATTAAATAATGGGGAAGCCAATGGGAACCGACTTCATTATTTTCCCAAGAAGACATGATAATTCCCATATAATAAGGAATAAGAAACCGCTTTGCTCATTTAGTCATTAACAAACTAACCATTTCTGGCAGTATGGAAAATTATGAATATTAGTTATCAAATTTCTCAATTTTTACTGAAATTTTTGCTTCAGTGAGCTTTAATATGTTCTGCACTGAAAATCAGAAAAAGGAAAATCATTGTCAGTAAGCCATGATTAAAGTTGTCATAAGTGCTAGAACTGGGATATCTTATGAATAAGGTAAGTGCATTTTTAATGATTTTCCTTTTAAAAAAGCATTAAAAATAATTTCACCATAAAAATTGCATTGAAAATTATTTTATAGAAATATGCTGAAAATCAGGAGGAAATGGAGCATCTGTCGTCAGAAATTATTGCATGCATTATTGAGAAGATTCGACTATTATCAAATTAAAATATATAAAACACGCGGGGCAAAACGAAACCAGTTTCATACTGGTTGTGCTTATGTGGATTACATTAATGGCATTAAAAAAACTAACAACAACAACAAAAAAAAAAAAACAGTACAGATTTTAAAAAAAATGTTATAATTTACAAATAGGGAAGAAAATGGTGTCAAATAGATCAACGCGCGCAAAATGTTTAATCTTTATTAAGTCCTAAAAAGAACAGGACAAGTTGAAATATTGCATATGACCTGGCGTAAAATTCTATTTGAAATAATAAAACGAGTACGCTCAGAATACATTAAGAAATATTGATATAACATTTTTAAACCGCTTCAAATAATTGCCAGTATATCATTGAAAACGATTTATAGTCTAGATATATAATGTTTTCTTATTATTTTTATGTTCTTATAATTTTTGTGGGTATTCTACGAGTAATATAAATAGCTAATGTACCCACTATCTGTTCCTTTTGCAACGTCTCCAATCCCGGTTTAAGTCTATGACTAGCAATGTGCTTCTTGTAGTACTAGTCTCGCTTGATGCTGGTCATGCAATCATTTGTTAATTCTGAAATGCTGTGGTCATTACATCTCGGGATCAAGGAGGAAAATTATCCTTGTTTCTTTTTCGTTGATGGATTGAAAAATCGATTACAGCCCAATCAATTCGGATTCAATTTAATAATTGCTACCTCCTTTTAATCTGCCATCCTTTGCTCAACAAAATGGCCGCAGTTATTGCTGCAGTAATTTCCGCTTTTTGCGTTTATTTTGCAAAATGCAATTCAGTCTGGATTATCTTATCGCTGTTTATTTGGAACAGAATAAAAGAGAGACGTGAACGCATACGTACATAGGAGGAGGATGAAAAGAAGAAAAAGAAACAGAATAAATATCAGTAGCAGCTGCTGCTGCTGCAGCAGCAGCAGGAGGCTAAGAAGAAGAAGAAGAAGAAGAAGAAGAAGAAGAAGAAGAAGAAAACTTCATAAAAACGCTAATTTGTATATATAGTCGCAAAAGAAAAATATGAAACAAGATCGAGGACAGAAGATAAAATCAAATTGGATTGGAACAGATATTTACTTACCTCAGCATAGAGTTACAAGTTAGTGTTACAAGTTTCGGACACCTAGTGCGGATCGAGCTCACTTTAGTGGTATTGGCCCGCAAGACCAGTTTACGAACCACTATTACTCAAATTGTACTGAGATGTGAAAGAGGGCAAATAAAACAGAAATGAGGTGGGAAAAGACAAAAATATTAGTAAAGTGTAAGTAATTATGTGGGGATTTTCTAAGGGTAGCTTAGATGTGGCACAAGGCCGAGTAGTATGGGGCACCCAGCATAGCTTAGATGTGTCACAAGGCCGAGTAGTATGGGGCACCCAGCATAGCTTAGATGTGGCACAAGGCCGAGTAGTATGGGGCACCCAGCATAGCTTAGATGTGGCACAAGGCCGAGTAGTATGGGGCACCCAGCATAGCTTAGATGTGGCACAAGGCCGAGTAGTATGGGGCACCCAGCATAGCTTAGATGTGTCACAAGGCCGAGTAGTATGGGGCACCCAACATAGCTTAGATGTGGCACAAGGCCGAGTAGTATGGGGCACCCAGCATAGCTTAGATGTGGCACAAGGTCGAAAGTGAATTATATGAATGGACAACGTAACACTTATAGACGTAGAAAGTGGAAGCGGCGAACCAAGTTCAAATTAATGCCTTGTCTGTTACGTTCATTTTTTAACTAATGCCCTTGGAAAAGACATAAATCTATCTCATCTCCTCGGCACCCAACAGTCGATAGCAGTCAGTCTCGGAGAAGGAAAATATTGAATACAAATTCTTGCAGAAGGCAACGGAAAATGTATCTACTATATTTCCCAAGAAGACAAATAATTCAACGGTAATAAAGAAAAGGAACCTGTGGAGATCCATGTCCTGAAGAGAAATGACATTAAAATCTTATAGTAGAAGGCAAAAATAATATTAGGAGTGAGTGTAATGATGGCCAAGTGGGAAAAAAATGAATTTAATTTGAAGAAAGGTAAAAATCACGGGTAGAATAAATAGTGAAATAGATAATTGGAGGAGGAGTAAAAGAGGTGAAAAGAGGAGGAGGGAAGAAGATGAAGGGAAAAGGAATGAAGTGGATGAAAGAGTGAGAAATAAAGGAGATGAAGGGATGTGGGGTGAAGAAGGTGAAGGGAAAAGGAATGAAGTGGATGAAAGGAGGAGGCGTAAAGGCGATGAAGTGAGGAGGAATGAACAAGATAAAAAGGGAGGAGGCGAGAGAAAAAAAGGTGTAACAGTTATAATGCAGACAACAAGAACATGAAAAAGAGGGGAAAGAACTGAATGACAAAAAATCAAAGCCGAAGATAGAAGAAAGAAATAAGAAAAGTTTGACTTTTGGGAAATAGAAGAAGGAGAATTCTTGGAGTGGGCAAACTAAAGAGATGTTTGTGTGCAGCGTGTAAAATTACAAAAGATAGAAGAAAGTGCCAAGAGAAGAAGAGAGAGAGAGAGAGAGAGAGAGAGAGAGAGAGAGAGAGAGAGAGAGAGAAAAGATTGGAAATTTTGGCACAAGTTAATGAAGTCAAGTTAGAAAATAAAGAAAATGCTATTGGCACGATCTTCAGAAAGAAAAGCAAGTTTTTTTTTTGTTTTGCTTTTCTCCCTAAACGTCCATTTGGCGGAAGATTTGTTTTGATACCGGAAGATTTTTCATTCAAAGATAAAGCCGTATTAGTAGTTGTGGAAGACAAAATAGTCCGCGTTACTTAGAAGTGTTAAAGAAGAGACTTGTTCCACTTTTCCAACTGTCCGTATGGAAGAAAATTTGTATTTCAGCAGGTTAATACAATGATTCATCAAGCAATGTTTTGAATGTAAAGGTGTCATGGTTATTAAGTGTCCTACAAACTCTCCTGGTTGCAGTCTCATTAAGAAGCTGTCGGGCATCATTTCAAGACGTGGGTCTATAAACGGAAAAGGCAGTTTGAAAAGAGGAACAGTTTAATCCTTTGCGTAAAGCCTTGCGCATATAAAATTCTATTTACAACCTTGGAAAATCTTATGTTCCCAATTCAAAACAAGTATGCTATGTTAATCCTGTAGACTCCCCAATGGATTTTAGGGCAACAGCCTTACAACGTTGATGCTATCATTTCCGTAACAAGTACCTTTTTATGGAGTGGAGTTGCTAACCACACGCACCACTGGTTTTGAATTCAAAGTTGTAGACTCGTTGCCAACCGAAACTATTGCCGTATATACTTGTGTATCTAAGGTTATCCATGAATTCTTTGAGTATAAAACAGTTACAGGACAGAAAATAATAAAATAGTCACCATCAAGTCCTGATCTGAATCCGATCAAAAATCTATGGTCAATTGTGAAGATGAAATTATATGAAGATGTCAAATAATAGACCTATGGGAAATAATTAAGACTACCATGTTGGAAATTGAACCTGATGAAGTAAAAAAAAATTAACAAAATCAATGGATAATAGATTACTGACTGTTATTAAGGATCACTATATGAAAATGTGTAGGATACAAAGACTTATCATATGTGTTTGTTATTTGTTCTGTTATAGGTGTTGATCTATGTTTTATTAGATTTTTATTGAAGTAAAATGTGATTATTTAGTTTTGCCTGATAATTTCAGATGGCAGTTTATTAGAATACATCAAATAAATACAATAAAACATTGATACTGCCTAAAATTTTAACTCAGCCTTTGTTTTGATATCTAAATTGATTGTCTAAATTTTGACAATTATTTTTTTTGAACCAAACTTGAATTATTGAAGTTTAAATGATTTGTTTAATAACTTCAGAAAGAGTGTCGTCTGAAAAAAATGCAGTTTCAGGATTTCATGACGTCAACAAAATAATGTGAACAAAATTCCCGAAACAGTTTTCTTCTTTCTTTTTTTTAGTGCAAGTTCCAAATATGACAATCATTTATATTTTTGGGACCGTATGCCGAGAAGCAGATATCAATTTTCAACATAACTTTTCTTGTATGTATCAGAAAATCATGATCTAGACCTCTGTTACTATGATTTTCGGGAATCGCTTTTTTGCACCTTCTCAAAAGATGTTTAATTGGGTTCAATTCCGAATTTCAGGAATTTTAGTTCTTCACTACAAGAAGAAATGTATAAGCTTTGTTTTTAATCTTTCTCTTAAGTTCAAATAACGTTAATAGAGTTTCATGTATATTCGTTCGGCTCTATTCTCCGATCCTACTTTTCAGTGGTACGATTAGACGACAGCCATTTTAGCTGTGGGAGTTACCATAAAGGAGGTACAGTTTTGACAGTTATTAACCTTACGGGTTTGGGGTAAGAATTGGCCGTCTCTTCAAGGGTGGAGAAGACAGCTTGCGTTGCTATTTAGTTGAGGATGAAGTGTATTCATTCATTTCCGGAGAGTATTAGTGCGAAGATTGATGAGTTAGAGTTTTATGGGATGGTTCTTTAATTGGTTACAGTAAGTATAACCTACACAACAAATACTTTTCTCGAATCCACCTTATCAATTTACCTTGTAGATTGGTGATATTTTTTTTATCGTCACTTATTTCTATATTTCAATGGTTTTCCGGTTTTTCGGAGAAAAGTGAATAAATACGTGGGCAAGCCCATTTCCGCTAACAGCAAAAAGTTGTCATATCCCTATGAACTTTGACAAGAGCTAATCATATTTTTGTCTTTATTCCTCACGAGAACTGGCAACATTTCTTAACTATGAAACAGGAAAATTTCATTAGAAACAAAGAAAAGAGTACTGGACTTTTAGGTAATATCACTCCTTCTAAATGGTGCTAAATGATGAACAATTTCCTCACAGATAAAGAAAAGACCCGAAGCAACAGAAATGTTATTATACAGAATTATACTGAGAATACCATTGACTGAACATGTGAATAACAAGTAAATTTTAGGGCAAATGGAAACGAAAAAGGTCATTAGAATCAATAAGAGACAATTGAATTTTCTAGTGCACATAATGAGGAAAAAACCTTGGAAAATTTGACACTCTCGTGACATATTGAAGGCAAGAGACACAGAAGAAAGTAGAGAATAGCATACCTAAAGAGCTTGTGTATTTGGTTGGCGGAACAGGAATTAGGACAGATAGCAAAAAGACAAACGTTACTAAGAGCTACAAAAATCTGGAAGTTGTGGAGAGTCATGATCGCCTACGTCCTGAAGAGACACTGCACAGAGAAGAAGAATTTGTCATCGGGCAAGTGAGTCGAAGTGCATGCGTTAAACGTGTCTTTTTACTTTCAAATTGCTTAGAATTTATCCAATTAACAGATTCTATATATTCGGTTTCTATTAATGATTCTTATATAGGGTTTTTTGAACTGTCAAATATAATAGTCTTTCATTTTATATTCGTTTGTCTATTTGAATAATATCAAAAATATCCATGCCTTAAGAAAAAAGATATTTTTATATTTACGTATTGACTACAAGTGTGGTGAATCCAGTGAAGATAAAATACACTCAATGACCTACGCGACTAGTTGGCTGGCCATTATTTCAAAAGGCAACTAACAATTTATAAATAATATGAATTGCACAAGGCGTTCGAATGTTGACATTTATTGAAATATCGGATAAAGTAGTTTTTCCTTTTTCTAAGATTCATTCAGATTTCTTTAAATTGCTTTGTTTTATTTGCACTCATCGATATGTTGAAATAAGTTTGATAATATCCCTTTCAAACAAATTAAGTATTATTGATCATACCCCTTTCAATAAATTAAAAAAAATATTTGATCATACTCCTTTCAATAAAATTATTTGATCATACCCCTTTCAATAAATTAAGGATTATTTGACAATAAACTTTTAAATAAATTATGGATTATTTGATCATGCCCCTATTCAATAAATTAAGGATTATTTGACAATAAACCTTTAAATAAATTAGGGAATTTTTGATAATACACCCTTTCAATACATTAAGGTATGCAACAATAATGCTTGAAACCCCAGTCCCAAAGAACTTGGTCTGGAACGTATGTTATAAAAATTGTAAATGCACAAACGGCTAACGTTTCTTTGTCTAGATCTTTGGATATAGAACTCCAGTGCCAATGTCTATTCAAATTAAAGAAACGTCAATTCTTGCTCTTAAAAAACGTGTCCTTTTTTTCAAGGTTAAAAATTAGGATAATCACTTTCTTATAGATATTTTTGTCACTGTATAAAAATAGAAGGCCTGTGAGATAATCGATCTCGCTTCTCCAGCAACGCATAAAATGAGACGGAAAAATGTACGTTTGCAAAATATCTGGACTTTTTTTTTTAAAATGAAATAAAGTAAAAACTATGGAAGATGAAAATGACAGCTATACCTATCATTAATGGAGTGCATGAAACAATTCCTGAAGAGCTTTGCAAAAAGATTGGAAGAATTATGACTCAACAAATGAAATGACACACTCCGGATAACTGAATTAGTAAAAATCGTCAAGAATAGTGAGGAGAATACGGAAGTATTCCTTAGTGCTAACCACCAGAAACAACTGGCGTAAGAACTCATCGATTAAAATGAACGTGCGGACTAATGATATATAGTCACAGACGGGAATCACGAGAAAATCAAATACATAAAATCCACTTGGACTTTAGCATTCGAACGGATCACCCAATCCAGGCCAGGAGACCGGATCAGGTTATCGTCAACAATAAGAAAACATGTCAAATAGTAGATTTCGCTGATCCTACGGAGTAGGTATGAAAGAAAAAGAAAAAAAAATGGATAATTACCCTAACGTTACTACAGAGCTGAAAATGTTGTAGAACATGAAAATGACGGTAGTGCCAATATTTATCGGATCGATAGGAACGGTCCTGAAGAGCTTAGGGAAAAACCTGGAGAAAATGGAAATCAGAAGACGACAAGAGCTTGGGGCACCAGAGATGATAGCATTACAGAAAACAGTTATAATACTAAGGAGAGTGTTGGAGTAGTGGAGATAATTGCTGTTTCTTGATTTCCTGTGTAAATTGGATGGTTGTTTTAGTTTAGTGACATATCGACCTCTATTGGTTATTTAATGCCGAAATTTAAATATTTTGTACGCAATTTTATTTATTTTTGGATAATAATGGTTCTAGTGATACAAGTCTTACTAATTAACCCAGATGTAAGCTTGGATGTGCGGGCCATGATGTGATGGATAATGGCTCGGAATTGTTAATCGTTGAGCCGTGTTCCAGTTCAGTTTAGTACGTTATATTCACTTACGGGCAAATACATTTGGGAAAAGTATGAATCCACTTCTTCTCTCCCCACCCAGCTATGAGTTAATTAGTAAAACTTGTATCACTAAAACTATTATTATCTAAAATATATATTTTCTTGTTTTAAATAACCTGCAAAGGATTAAAAAAAAACCCGTAGAAAACGAATTAATCAAATAATCTATAACCCATTCAACTAACCGATTTTGGGGGACGGTGTGCATAAGGGGGTTAATATAATGACCCTAATCTTAATACTTATGTTTGGGATTATATCATTTGAAACATGCGTAACTAATTAGTAATATTGATATCACCCCCACATATTAATAATATTTTTGTCTCATAGTTTTCAGATGTGTACATAAAATACAAAAAATACAAAGAATACATAAAAAAAAAAAAACAAAAAGCTCTAAAAAATAAAAATAAAAAACCCGGAAATACTTCCGATATAACCTCATAATTCCAAGAAGATTTTATTATCGATTATTATTTATTATCGATTAATTTTATATTCATACTTTTGATTAAACAAGCGATCGATAGGAAATAAATTTAGTCTTTAAACAAAACAGAGAGAGAGAGAGAGAGAGAGAGAGAGTGTGTGTGTGTGTGTGTGTGTGAGAGAGAGAGAGAGAGAGAGAGACAGAAGGGGAGAGAAGATAAACTTGAACGAAAGTTCCCTGTTGTTTAAAAATCTGCCTTTTCTAATTAATGTATACTAATTTGGATCATGTAATTTTTATTTTGAAATATGAAAATTTCGGAATGATATTTACATACGTCAGTCTGTCGTGGATTTCATCACGGTGTAACGAGAGGAGAGCGAGGGGGGAAGATTTATTCTTCCATTTACATTTCTCCCGTTATGGGCATTATTATAGCCATGATATGGAAAAAGAAAGACAAACATGCTTTGTTCTCAGAGACTTTTATAATAATAAGACATACACAAAACCATATATATATATATATATATATATATATATATATATATATATATATATATATATATATATATATATATATATATAGGGTGACCCCAAAAAACAGGAATTTTTGAAGTGCGTATTGCCAGACATGAGCAAGTGGCAACACTGCGAGACAGTGACCTTGAGCAAATAAACATTTCGGCATTTAGAATTCAAGATGAAATTCACAGTATCCCAGCTGATATGTTGCAGCAGCCAATGAGGAATCTCAACAGCAGATTTCAAGAATGCATTCATACAGGAGGACGCCATCTACCCGACGTAATTTTTAAAAAAAGAAAATTCCATCATTGTTTCTCAAATGGCATTTTTTAAGGTTTCAATTACTATGAATAAAATATTTTCTCCCATCACTCTTGGTTTTATTGGATTGTTAAAAAGTTCCCGTGTTTTTTGGGGGGCCCTATATATATATATATATATATATATATATATATATATATATATATATATATATATATATATAGTGATTGTCAATTCTTGATAGAAGAAGACCATCTCCACAACAAATTTCTTTTGTTTTTTTATATAACTTTTAGACTCCCCGATCATGAGAGCGCAGATGACTCTTTAAACCAACCTTACTTTTACAAGCTTTTGCGCAAATGTTGCACCTGAAATGGGGATCCCCAAACCCAACAGGCATGGCATCAACGTGAATTTTCATGTGTCTTATTAATCCAGAAGTTGATTTGCATACTTTATGGCAGAATATACAAGGAGGCACCAGGATTGATTGCCGTCTTCTTTCAGTGGATCGAGCCTGATGAGACCTAAGGTGCCTTTGAACAGCTGCCCTTGAAAGATCAAAATTACCACATAAACTACATACATGTTGTAAGGTTAGGGTGGAATGTAGCGCTTCAAGATTACCTTTACGAAGATTGCGCTTAACCTTAGCATATTCCATCTTGTCCTTTTCAAACTGGTAACAACCTTGATATATATGTCCCATGTGAACTATATATCACATATATCTACATAGCAAAGCAATGTGTAAGGAGGAACAACAAGGGAAGATCTTATATATAATTTGGAGATACTTAGGACTTCACATTTAAAGAGGCTGGATTCATTCCAAAGGGAAACGGCACTATGTGACTGTAACCTAATGCCGAGGTAGATTTAACCTCAACTTCTCGTTTGGTTGCTGTTCCTGAACTGAAAAAAAATTGACTGCCACTTTGGGTCACTGTATGAAGTAACGTCACAAAGCGGCCGTCATTTGACGACGTGACTTATCTTCACTGAAAAGAGACAAGTGCCTTTTGTATCCCTGCAACGGTACGATTTCCTAACGATTATTCAGTTCTCATTATGTTCTTAGCTGTAATTTTCATTTAAAATAGTTGTTTTCTAATCATTCGAAACCCTATCATTCTCTTATTCTGTTGAAACTACCTTACTGAACATTTAACTTGTTTTTAGTTTGCGGTTTATTGTCTCCACCCCGAGGAACATCGATTGTTCAGTTTTCAAACTGTTTCTTCACCCCAGTGATTTTCATCTGTAAATATTGCATACAATTGTTCATATTACATGGGTCATTAGCATAGGTAAATATGAAAAAAAAAATGAGAAAGAAAAGTATTAGATTCTTTATTAAAATAAAAAAATAAAATGTGAATAGATCTCTTAAGAGTAGGATAGTGTCGCTCTTCATTTCAGTTTTGTCAGATATTTGTAATTTTTGTACACAATTTATATCACACATTAAAGAGGCTCCTTTTTTATTTACAGAATATATTCAGATGTTTGTGAGAGGATAGATTGATAGAAATGTTGTGGTTATTACAAAATTTAAACCGATCACATAATTAATTCAGTAGCCGAAAAAAATCTTGGAATTTCATAAAAAATTATTCAGTATCAGATTTCTTATTTGGTGACTATTTCTAGAATTCAAATTATCTTCTACTGTGAATGAAATTTTTTTTAATTTTAAATATCAGTTTAGCAACAAGAATAATATAAATAAATAAGTAAATGATATAATTCTGCAGTCCGATCGTGTCTCAATTGATCATGCTTCTAATTTATAAAATTAATTTCAACGTAGTTGCTTCCCTTGAATCATTTACTGTATGAAGAGTTATCTAACTTAC
This sequence comes from Acanthosepion pharaonis, assembly GCA_903632075.3. NCBI lineage: Eukaryota > Metazoa > Mollusca > Cephalopoda > Sepiida > Sepiidae > Acanthosepion > Acanthosepion pharaonis. Next base: position 106,936 of record CAHIKZ030000805.1, on the reverse strand, counting down.
TTATAATTTATTTTAAGTTACGTCCCTTTACATTTTTTTTATCCAGCTTAAATTAATGATGGAATCTATGTTAAAAAATGAAAGCGAGATCAAGAGGCGTCGTCAGAAGTGAAGATTGTGTTACTGTCATTTGTCGATTATCACTACCGGTTGAAAAATACGGCAGCAGCAATAAATTATAACAGATTCACTATCAACTCTAGTGGCTTAGCAATGACAAGACCTTTGTCAATATATCACAGGATGAGGCAGGTAAAAATTTGATACATAAGTTATTAAAATTGGTGTAGTAAAATTAAAGAAAGCGATCATAACTGGAATTTGAACTCCATTCGATAGATCCGTCCTCCATGCTGATAATCGTTACGCTAACTTACAAAAGATAAAGTCAGAAACACTTGGACTGGTAAGAAAGTGTTTATTCAATTGTCAGTTCTTCGAAGACATTCTTTCGAGTTTTTTTGTTTAATACAGTTAAGAAGACGAACTGAGAATGCATGTTTTAAAGAAAAACAGTTTTAAAAACACAATTTAAAAAAATCAGTAACTTTGAGTGTTTTTATTGTTGCTAGATATTAAAAAAGTTTTATCTATCAATGCTACCAAGCATATCACAGCTTAGCATTTGTGAGCTTGTTGTTTTTGTAGTTAGAGGCAAAATACACAGTGACATAAACATGAAGTTATTTCCCTTTGACTTTTTACAGAGACGTGCATCAATACAAAAACCAAAGTCCATATTACAGTATCATGCACATCTATCTATCTATCTATCTATCTATCTATCTATCTATCTATCTATCTATCTATCTATCTATCTATCTGTGTATGTATGTGTGAGTGCGCGTGTGTATGTGTGAGGCGTTGGTATGTATGTTGGATCTGTATTCGACACGAGTTTGCCCTCAAACGCAGCACACACACACACACGCACATATGAAAAAATTAAATGTTTAAAACACAAATCGGTTAACTCATGGCCTTTAGAAAATTAAAAATAAATAAATTAATTGAATAAATAGAAAAAATGAAATTACATATATATATATAAATGGCGATTTCTGTCTTTTTGACTGTTTGTCTGAATCAAGTTGGGTCTTACGTGCAACGCTGTATTCATGTTTATCACTGCGTTTAAGCAAGGGAGATAATTTATTTCGCAAACCTTTTAGAAATTAAGATACACCTTTTACGAAATAATAACTTTTATAAAGCTTAAAATTCCAGACAGATAGGATCTTTGTTCGATTTTTTAAAAATTTGCGGACAACATCTGAACGAATCGCGGTTAATTTAATTTTCTAAATAAAATCTTTATTTAACACATTAATTCAGCATAATCTTTCTTTGAATACGACCTCCGTTGTGTCTTTAGATTGCAAAAAAATTAATTCGCTTGCATTGCAAAAGAAAAAAAATAGCTCGTTTCAAATTTCGCCATGTGTATAACTAAATTCGCCAGATTCAAATTTATTGAATACAAAGAAATTGGCTCGACCCAATCGGTCATTTAAACGTAAAATAACATTTAAGCTTATTTGCAACAAACTTTACCGAATCTCATATTTCTATCTACCCTTAAAAAGGCATATCGTGGTTGTGGTTGTTGTTGCTGTTGTTGTTTATGGAACATACAACCTGTTTGAAAGACACTTTTGTGCTATATACCGTCTATGTAAAATCTAGCTGTGGAAATAGTAATCCTTCTTAAAAAATCCAAACATCCTTAATCGGCATGAGCTACGTACCCTTCCCCGTTAAGTTTTACTTTCCATTACGACGGTTTAATTAGACGAGATCAATTCGAATCGCGACAAAAGTGAAATTGAAATCAAAAATTTAATGAATAATTGTTTTTTAAAACTTTCACTCCATTCACTATTGAAATCTGTATATATAATCTAGCAGTTGGGCAGATATATTTCCTCTAACAAGGCAATGTGGCGCATCCTGAGCTTCGAAATCCACGAGCGACATCCAACAGTGGTGGATCTAGCTGTTCATTGAATATCATTGAATTGCAGTGAATTTTTTGAATTTCATTAAATTTTTTGAATATCATTGAATTTTCATCTTGAAAATGGTTAGCGTGTATATTTAACAGAAGATACTACTCGAAACGTAGTTGAGAAAACACCAGAAACGACTTTGACAGCTTTCTTTAAATTATGCCAAAGTGACCTGTTTACCTGAATACTGCTTTATATTACGGTTCTTGTCTACTACACCTGGGAACACAATAGATGGCGCAAGCAAGTAACACAAGTTGAGGGCTGGGAAGAAAATGCTGTCTTCGGAAGCGGGACCATCGGGCGGGTGTACACTGTGCACCCCAAATCATCTGGACTACTTCTTTCTGCGTCTGCTGCTGCACACTGTCAAAGCTCTTACATCATTCACATACCTGCGAAGATATAATGGAGAAGTCTGTACAACCCACAGAGAAGCTTGCGCCAAACATGGTCAACTGGAGGACGATACTCATTGGTGTCAGACACTGCAGGAGGGCAGCAGTCAGCAAGTCAACTGCACCAGCTTTTTTCCATCATGTTGATGACATGTGGCTCAAGCTTTGGGCGACGCACAAAATCATCATGACAAGGGACATCCTACGAAGAATTCAAAGGCAAACCTCTGCGGAAATAGTCACGTTCAATGATGCTATTTACAATGAGGCATTAGTTGACCTGGACACCCGAGTGCAAGCTATGAGAAGCCAGGGAATTGCCACATTTAATCTACAATCTCGCAAATGCGTACATACAGAAGATCAGCTATGTCATCGATGAAATAACGGCGTATATAGCTGATAATGAACACAGACTGATGGAGGACCAACTGGGTGTTTATAACGATTATTTCGAGCATTAAAGGTGAAAGAGGAGATCTATTCTTCCTCAATGCCCCCAGGTAAAACTAGTAAGACATTTATCAACAACCTACTTCTGTCTAAACTGCACCAAATGAAACATATTGCTCTAGCAGCGGCGTCTAGTGGAACAACTGCAACCCTGCCAAGTAGTGGCTACACGGCTCATTCGTGGTTCAAACTCTCTTTGGATCTGTCCAAGAAAGCGAAGTCAACCTGCAACATCAGTCGTGTTTTCATAAAAGGAAAACTCCTCAGTGATTGCAAATTGTTAATCTAGGATAAGGCGACGATGAGCCATAAGGGTTCCTTCGAAGCTCTTGACACGGCGTTTAAGGGTTAGACACAACACGGGCTCATGGGAAGTACAACAGTCTTGCTTGCGGTAGATTTTAGACAAACACTTCCAGTGATTCCAAAAGGGACAAGAGCTGACGAGGTAAACGCCAGTATAAAGTTTTCCCACCTGTGGAGCAGTGTGAAAAAGCTGAAACTCACAATCTACATGAGAGTGCAGCTCAGTGGTGATGAGAAAGCTAGTACTTTTCCTAAGCAACTATTGGATGTTGGTAATGGCACTTTGGTTGTCGAGCAGGTTGTCCAGGTCAGTTTGCCTTTTGGGCATATGGTATCCAATTTAAAGGAACTAATGACTAGGGTATTTCCTAAGCTGAGGAATCAGTTTACAGACCATAACTGGCTAAGAACCCGTGCCATTTTAGCTCCAAAGAATGTGGTACTTGATGATGTGAAAATCAAAATTCTGGAACAGTTGCCAGGTGAGCACGGCAGCTACAATTCCATTGACGCTGTACTAAACGCTAATAAAGCTGTGAATTATCCAGTTGAATTTTTGAATAGCATAACACCAGCAGGCCTCACGCCTCACAATTTGCACCTAAAGATTAGAGCACAAGTGATGCTGGTAAGAAATCTGAATCCACCGAAGTTTTGCAATGACATACGACTTACAATTAAAAAGATGATGCCAACAGTCTTGGAAGCGATAATTCTGACTTGCAAAAGAAGCGGTGAGGCTGCATTTATTTCTAAAATTCCACTTATTCCCTCGGATATGGCTTTCCAGTTCAAGCGGCTGCAATTCTCGTTGAAACTGAGTTTTACAATCAGCATTAACAAAGCTCATGGACAGTCTTTGAGTGTGGTAGGCCTTAACCTTTCTGAACTGTTTTTTTTCCTATGGCCAACTTTTTGTGGAATGTTCAAGAGTCGACAATCCCAATCATTTGTTTATTTATATCCCACACAGAAAGACCAAAAATATTGTTTATCAAGAGGCTCTGCAAACTTGATTAAAACACACACAATCATCAGGTATTTATGATTTAACTGTACTATTTGTTAGTGTTGTAAACCGTTTGTTAATCTGTGTTATTCTATTTGTAAATCTATATATAAATCTGTTTGCAGGTCTATTGTGAAACTATATATCAATCTATTTGTATATCTTTTGTAAATTTGTTTTAACACTTGCCCTCCTAAGAGCTATATTCTCTATGAACGCACAAAAACACTTTTCAGGAATACTTTACAGGAATTGTTATTTTCGGATAACCAAAGAAAGGATATGAGAACGTGAACTGGGGATAACATCCTCTTTCCCGGAAATTACCGGGTACGTCAGCTAATAATCATATAAAATAATCAACAGAAATAACATTAACTCACTTTCGTTTAATCGCTTAGCATCCTCCATATTTTATCATTGCGTTAAATAATAACTTTCTAGAATATTTTAGAGCAGTCTCTAATAAAAAAAATTTGAAAATTTAACGATATTTTTCTTTACGTTAATTCTGTGAATAACATCAGAGCAGAAGGCCTTGCAGAAGGCCTTGATAAACTACCAACAGATTTAGTAAAATATGCCCCAAAGGACGTGCGCGCATTAATACGAGAAATACGAATTGATTTGGCACTGGAACACTAGTCGCATTACAGAAACCAAGGAAAGCAAAAGGCCCTGTGAAAAACTTATGACCCATTAATCTGTTGATAATCATTCGAAAAATAATATCGCTCTTGATAGAAACCTAGCTATGAAAGATATTTATTACAATCACAGAGTGCATACCGTTCAAACCAAAGAATAAGCGATATTGTCTCGATCGCAGCCGAAGTACAGAATGGAGGCATCAAGTTATTTATCACAGGACAGGCAGATTTGGAGAGGACTGATGAGAATTATTTATAAAGTCACTGAGAAATCATACTGATTTGCAATAGGCCTTCAAATCGAAACAACTCTGATTATGATACTTTTATGTATAAATTCAGGTTACTAAATAAAATTTACACACTTGCCTTCATAAAGTTTCTCAAGGAACAAGATGCGTTATAATAAAAGTTTTCGCCTCTCTTTCGTATACACACACACACACACACACACACACACACACACACACACACACACACACACACACACACACACACACACACACACACATATATATATATATATATATATATATATATATATATTAGTGAAAATTATGACAAAGTGAAACAAATTTTCATGTGACGTGTTTCGTCCTTTAGGACTTCATCGGCCTAAAAATGATGTTTGCGGAAACTTTTTTCATTTTGTTGGATTTTCCTTAAAATTGTCCCTGATAGACAACACCGGCAACATATATATCCTCTAGAAGATGTCTGAAGCATAAAATTTAAAATGATTTCTGAATGATGAACAAGAAACTGAAGTTGGTTTTGTCGATATTTTGTTGATTCGCATTATTTCCGGATTTGTCTTTCTTGATTAATATTCACAGTTTATTCTTATGGTTAATTCCCATGAAGAAATTCACTCTGAGAATATATGAAGACAGTGTTGATGTTAAAGATGTTATACAGATATTGGAAGAAGAATCGTTTTTCTTGTGGATAACATCCACACAGACGAAGTCATCCAGTTATATTGACTGAAGGTCTAATCCTGAATAAATTGTAATATATATTCAGGGTGTTGTATTTATATTTTTTCGTCTGTATATATAGAGTATATGGAATGTGCGGTTCGGTGTAATTGATAATGGTTCGGAATAAGAAATTGGAAAGCTGAGTTCGAATTCCAATCGATTTCGTTACATTCATTTCCGCACAAATATCCTTGACAAATGTATGATTCCATCCAGTTTCTGCTAAGCTATAAATAGCAGGACAGACTGAGTTCTATAGCATTTGTTTGGTAACCAATCTAACGCAGAAAGAAACGACAGCATACTATGGGAAAATCTACCTCGTCAGTCATGAAAAGAAAGAGACCTGATCGTCCAAGTGTGTATTATGTATGGAAATTAACTGATATAGAGTATATCAGATTTTTATTATACCGTCTATATTTTAGCCTTAAAAATATTAAACATTACTTTTGCAAAAATAGCCTAGTCATGTATTGGGTCAACTTTTGGAGTTAGAACAATGTTACCTCTTTTCGAATCTTGTAATTTTTTATAAAATAAATACTATTGTATATTTCTTGTCAAAAAAAAAAAAAAATGTCATCTCTTAAAACTCAAAATAAAATATCCTTTTCTTCAACACATTATTTTTAAATATTCCAATAAAATATTTCCTGTTTGTCAATTAAAAATGCGTTTTAGGTCTGAAAAGATTCAATATTTTGTTGAAGGCTTCTTAGCATTTTATTTCTCAATTCACATTCAAATTTTACTCATAAAATTTTTTAAAAATACATAAATTTATATTTATTCTGTCTACGATATAACAATAATTTGATACTCATGTAAATCGCAATCAAAAATTGAAGAACATTTTTTCAGAGATGAGATTCCATTGTTTCTTTTGGATTCATGCAGTATCAATATATTTATCTCCCATTAAGTAAGTGTAGGACATGATGGGATGACACCCAAGACTAGGTCACCCACAACTTCTTCTTTATTGTGTTAACAAGAGGCAGAGAATAATGTATTAAAACATGATATTTGATATCTATGCAAAGGTATGAATGCAAGAGTGCAAGCCAATGTTAGCGCCCAATCAGGATATGCAGTGTATCAATATGGGGGTCTAACTACTGTTACCCCTAACTTTGTTTATGGAATCGTTGCACATATTGTATGTATGATCATTTACTGCAATCCAGCTATATTACCTTTATGTGGAATCTTGAGTAAATTGAAACACATGTTCAGGACTTTGAACTTTTATTTTCTGTCAGATGCAAAATTCGTATTAACCAATTGATGTTGATAAAATTTTCAAAATGTAATTTCTATGATAAATGCACCACGTGAAATTGAGCTTATAATATCTCAGAGAAGCAAGTCATTGTTAATTTAGGAAGTACATGAAAACTGATTTCTCAATAGTAATTTTTAATGATGAATGTAGAATTATATTGGATGGACATAATGGATACGTTAGAACTTAGCTTTTTCATGGAAATAGATGATCAACACGATTTAGAAGACAAAAGTGTGATGTTGAACTAGTGTTTTGGGCTATATCATTGGCATTAAAATTATAGGCCCATTCAAACTAACCTGATGTATTTGAAAATCCTTATAATTTAATTATAAATTAATTCCTATTGTTTATAATATATATATATATATATATGTGTGTGTGTGTGTGTGTGTGTGTGTGTGTGTGTGTGTGTGTGTGTGTGTGTATTACTTCAAAAGTGGATACCCGTATTTGATTTTATTTCGTCTACCAGTCTGCACACTCTAGAAAACTTATTAAAGGAAATGTGCCCTCCGGTACGAATCCTGCTGAATATGTCGGAATAAAAAATAGACATTAACTCTTTGTGTATGTATCCATTTACAGGTCGGGCCACATTTTTTTTTCTTGCTCTAAATTAATTTAAAAGGGATATATTATTCAGTTATAAGACATAACGTGTTTGGAAACCCAGAAGAAACTCATAATACTCATTCATAATAGCCATCTAATTTGACGCACGTAAATAGCAAAGAGGAGAAAGTGTTTTAAACATTCACAGTGTATTAGCGAATGTTTATGGAAAGGCTGATAGGTCAATAGTGTTAATGGCAAAGAGAAAGGAGAAACTGACAGCAGTAACAAGCCCCACACTGGTAGAGCAGCTGCTGTTTTGAATGAAGTTTAATCTGGCTGATGCTCTCATTAAAGCTAACAGCTAACAGAAGAATAATTATTGCGAAATAATGTGAAAGCCTTCAGGTGATCTATGACAGTGCTTGCAGTTTAAAAGCCTGTGCAAAGTAGGCTCCCTAAATGCTGATATACTGATGCACAGAGGGTAGTGGTTATCCAAGTTCTTCTGGAACGGCATAATACGAATAATATTCATGGCGGAGAACACAGATGATATTGGGGCACTCAAGGTTAATAAACTGCCCTCGATTAAAAATCGAATATCATGATTGCGAGAGAAGGTGACTATGTTGAAGAACTGATTTAGAATCCTGAGACTTTTGTGTTAATTTTGGTATGCTTTGTGTGCTTCTACTGTTAAGAACACCCTCTCTACCCGCCGACACACATATAAATATATATACAGAGTTTGATCAATTGGTTTGTTGCATATAATAAAATGCATTTGTTTAACACAACGAATACTTATTTTTTAACAATCTCAATCCTTTGTCAAGGCATTTAATTAAGTGACTATCAAACACAGAAATCGAATATTTTGAAAATTCAAGTTTAAAATTCAACTAAAAACGTATATTTATCCACCCACATATTTGTTTGTTTGTTGTGTGTGTGTGTGTGTGTGTGTGTGTGTGTGTGTGTGTGTGTGTGTGTGTGTGTGTGTGTGCGTGTGTGCAATGTTGGGTCAATAAGTCTGTATTCAGAAACTTATTGACCGGATTTTGGAGAAAAGTTAAGGTAGACTGACAAAGAAATATTTTGTTAAATATATATATATATATATATATATATATATATATATATATATATATATGTGTGTGTGTGTGTGTGTGTGTGTGTGTGTGTGTGTGTGTGTGTGTGTGTGTGTGTGTGTGTAAGTATGTATGTATGTATGTGTTTGTGAATTCTAAAAATATTTTTTTAGAAAACTGATTCTAACACTCAAAAACAAAGAATCAAATCCCAGTGGAGAGTCAAACAAACAAATAAAAAAAAGAAGATGCAATCTCTTCAAAATATTTAGCTCGAGTGCTTGTCAAGATAAACTGAAATCAGATTGTGATACTGAGAGTCCCCAGTGGCACAGAACTGAACTGACGACGATAACCACCAATCCTGAGTCTTGGACTCACGTGATGGGGCTGAAAATCCATTTTTTGGGTCGTTTCATCACGGAACGTTCCATCCACCCGGAAAGCTTTACATTTCAACTGAAAAACAAAGAACATCATTTACGCCTGAATTTCTGAGAGGAATCATCAATATTCCATATATTACACTGACTAATCATTTAATCGTTGAAGAGAGTATAAGCGTAAGCCCAACCGCCCTCTGTGGGTAAAACCGAAGCGACATCAAAAATCCGTCATCTGTGGGGAGGTTATTAAGTATAACTAATCATGAATGGAGGCAAAGTGTGGAGTGGTCGATGTCACGAAACCATATAGAACGAAATCAGAATAATAGATAAAGAGCAATATTAGAGAAAACGACTAAAAGAATTCTGTAATCTCTGATCAGTCGACCATGCATAGAAGTGAACACCATCAATACGAGGAAAACAATCAGAAGAATGGATTAGCACCAAATAATAAACTCATAAAAGATATTCAATAGCATAGACAGCAGAATGGCAACCATCTACCTACGTAGGTTGAATAAGGATTCGGTTTGAAAATTTGAGAACATTACTGAACACTATATGTAGCTGAAGAAGACCGGAGTTTATAACGACCGAAACGTTTTGATTATAACAACTAAAATAAAATTTCCAATTTGAATAAATCAATTCATTATAAAGTTCAAATCATTAATTTACTCCCCAGCTTTTAAAAGAGATAGAAAGAAAAATAAATAAATAAAACATGACACGAATTGGAAAGATCATAAATTATATATATTTATAAATCTACTATTCGTCCATGCATTGAATATTGCTTTAATATCTGGCCTGGTGCTTCTGCTGTGTATTTAGAGATTCGAGATAAAATATAAAGAATCTGCTATGTTATTGGTTTTGATCAGGCATTTCGGTTTTAGTTACGTTCCCACCGCCATAACGTAGCTTCTCTGTGCCTTTTCCATGAATCTTTTAATGGGAATTGTTCTGATGAGCTTTCCTATTTGGTACCTTGACTTTACGAATTTAAACGCGGTACTAGATTGGCAGTTAGATCTCATCATTTTATAGTTGAAATTTTTAGATGTACGCAAAAGTTCTCGCACTTCTTGCTTGTGGAACTCTTTTCTAGCTTCTTGCTTTCCAGCCAACTTTGATTTTCAAAAATTTAAATCCAATGTCAATCGTTAATTTCTGTCTTCTTAATTCTTGTTCTTTTATTGTTCTCTCTCTTCAATAATGTTTTTCTTTTTCTCGTATTCTCTCATACTCAGTAACCTTTGCGTCTTAGAGGCTTTATTGCCTTGCCTGGGGTGAAAAGATAAAAAAGAAGTCCTATGAACAACTGCTTCACTTCTCGGAAATTATTTCTCTCTCTATCTCTCTTTAAATGAACGTTTTTCTATTATTTGAATTTCTGAGATAGAGCTTTGTCAATAATTAAATTCTGTAGAATTTTGTACATCATAATTTCAGTTCCTTTTTATCGCGAAACTCACTTCATTATGCCACGATCGTTTATTCGTAGTGTGAATAAAAATAATGAATAAAATCCGAATTCTCAATTCTTTAACCTATAATTGCTATAACAAACATTATATATATATATATATATATATCAAGGTAACATCATTATGTTAGTGTCAGCATAGATAACGACTCTTTATCAACGAAAGCTTTGTCATTTAATATCAATCAGCAAATAGCTAGCAAAATCACTACACATTTTACATATTCCAAAACCATTGCACAATTCAATGAAAACTTTATACTCTGTTACTATAAGACGAGCACCATGAGAAGAAATTAACTGATGCAATATATCTTTATCAAGACCCGAACTCGCATCTCCTATCTTATAATCCTAATGTCAAATCAAAAGAAATAGTTACAGGAAGATTGTATTGCGCCAGTCGTTTTAGACGAGAAAACTAGTTTGAATAGATTAATGTATTATAAGGATAATTCTTTTATCAAAATGATATAAAGGAATGTAAATCTAGTCGTATAAATGAAAACAAAAAACAAAAAAAAACCACAAAAATGACCATATAATTTAAAGAATGTCCTAGAAAACCCTATTTGATCATGTATCTGTCTCTTAAAGGATTGATTTATTTTTTACGGTTTATCAACACTTTGTTTCAATTATTTAAAGCCGAAATATTAATAAACAATAATCATTTTTAAAATGAATAATGCATTAACAATGTTTTGAGAATAACAATGTTTTTTTACAAAATAGAAGTTCCTACAATTTAACTCATAGATGGGTAGTGGATATAGGTTTATACCTCTCTCAGGGGTATTTGCGAGTAATAAGTGAATGCCTTCTCTTAAAGGAAGATTATGTACAAAATATTCTATTGCTGAATACCCTGAAATTTAGCTTTGTTTGCATTGTAAAAGTTCTGTCTTTAATTTTTATGACTGGGATAAATTTCTAGAATACATTTTTATCATGTTGCTCGTGCAATTTGTTGGTTTACCTGAGTATCCTGAGCTGGCTTAGGAAGAGGAAATTTTTGTTGGAAATCAGAATGTGTCGTCGAACTTCCAATAATATCAGCTGTAAAATAAATAAAATAAAATAGACATCACATTCAGAAGTTTTTTCAATTTTTCATAAATTAGAAGAATTCATTCTACAAGTTGCATAATCAAATGAGTTCCTTCTATTTTTATTGTTAGATGGCATTAGAAGTATTTAGTTTTTAACCAACTTCATTCAAGAAGATCGCTTTTGATTGAAATGCAGCAACTACCATGCCGGCGATCATTCTAGAAATTGGCGCATATTCTTTATTGATCTTGATATCA
>CAHIKZ030000805.1:25000-90000 GCA_903632075.3 Acanthosepion pharaonis | reverse complement strand
CTTCCAAATGTTGCCTCATCCGTAAACAAGACAAGAGAGACAAACAACGGATCGACAGTTTGTGCAATAAACCATCGGCAAAGGTTCTCCCGTGGTGAGTGATCAGAGGGTGAAAGAGCCTGCACACGTTGTAAATGATACGGATACAGGAACTGCTACTGAAGTGACTTCCATGCGGTCCTATGAGATCCGACATGCTTGAATTGATTTGTGATAATACCTGGATCGTCTCCGACATCCTGTGGTATGTATTCTTCGTAGTCAGGCGAAAGAGCTGATCTTGGCCTTCCTCAATCTATAGTTTGGAGTGCAGCGGATCCTATCTCAGCATCGCGACGATAAACAACAGCAAAGATTGGATGACTCGGTTGCTTTCGGTCTGGAAACACAATCTGATACAAGGGTGCAGCTTCGATTTCCATTGTCATTCGCGCGGCCGTATGTAAAAATCTTATCTGCCTGCTCACAATATGAATATCCTGCCATTGTTAAAGAGAATGCTTCTCAGTTAACTCACTACTATATACGTTGAACAGACTACGCACAAATATACACGAATAACAAATGTAACCTAGTCTACAAAACAACACCGCGCCATCTACCGTGAACTTTCTTTAAACTTAATAACTCAAAAACGAAGGATTTGCGGACATATGTTTATGTTTGTCCTTGTAGTAGTGTGCGGAAACAACCCCCAAAGTTTGTAAAAAGTATTTTTGATACACCCTATATATATATATTACGTAGGTGCCTGTTTTTTTTTCTTCTCAGTTTGTATTTCGTTTCCTTATTTGTTATTTGTTTTTCATTTATTGGTGTTCGTCTTTCTTTTTATTTTGTTTGGTCATTTGACAGGCATCTCGTTGGTTTTACCAATACTCATGCTTGTAGATATATATATATATATATATATATATATATATATATATATATATATATATATATATATATATATATATATATATGCAGTTTATATATCAGACCAATCACTTTATATATAAGACTAATAGTGGATAATCAAATTACAAAATCCCATCAAGAGTGCCACTAACCAACGGTTTCGTAACGTAATAAGAATGATTCGTCAAAGGCCGCCATTGTGGACGTGTTGGCTAATATGAATGAGGATCAGTGGGAATGCAGTCCCTTCTGAGGTCACATCATATATATATATATATATACATATATGTATACAGATAGATAGATAGATAGATAGATAGATAGATAGATAGATAGATAGATAGATAGATAGATAGAGCAAGAGGGAGAGAGAAAAAATGAAATATATATACTTCTAGATACATACATACAGAGATATGGAATGCGGTAGGTAATTTGAAAACAAATTATATGAAAAATGATATAAAAAAAGTCAATAAAAAGATCAGTATATTTAAAGAAATTCCTGTAAGCATGTTCATCTTAGAAAAAAAAAAAATGTGTATTCACTAACATCACCTTCAACCTCGATTTGGTTTTGTAAGTTGCTGGTTCTCATTCATATTAGCCATCACACCTACAATGGCTGCCTTTGACTAGTCTTTCGTATTGCGAAACCGTTGGTTATTTTCCCCTCTCGATAACACTCTAGACATAATTTGTCTCCGAGATTCATAATTGAAAATTTAGAATGTCTCATCTTGTTAGATGACATGACTGGGTCATTCTTGAAACAGCTGTGCCATATCTAAAGGGTGTCAGTGATACCACGTGTGCATTACAGTGGGTAATTCCATGGGGTTTATGTAGAGCCAGTTGTTCCCCCGTTTCAACAAGCTAGTGTCATGAGCGCTACCTATCATTTCATGTCCTGTTCACCAGATTAGAAACTGCCATGTTAATGCTCTTGATACGTTTCAAAGAAAAATGAGAATGTTTAAATTTGACACATGCCGCATAACATTTCCTTCGATCGTCTTTCATTTATGGCCAGCTAAAGTGGGTTATTGAATATTTAACGCATTCTGCATACGTTAATACGAGAATATGCGATCACATTGATAATGAACCCGTAATTTCTCTAAGTTAAAATTTTAATATATTTTTTATTTAAATTGTGTTACATTTAACAATGAAAATTGCATCTTATGAAAAAATTGTAATATTAAGTTTAGCAAATATAAAAAAAAAAAAAATTAAAACTAATTTTTTTTCTATTTTTTTGACATCTTGATGACTTTTTAAAAAAATTAGGCCCCATTTTCGTCTGAATTTCCTACGGGAACTTAGAATCTTGATTGATTTGCTGATAGCACCTTTTATGTGGTTTTCCCATTCGGGTTGATTTATCTATGAAGTCTTCAGTAGGCCATGGAATCCGACCTGATTTGATCTTTTGATTTCATTTAGCTACAAAATCGTCAATGGATCTTAGAATCCAGATAGATTTGGTTATAAAGACTTCTATAGGTTTTAGAATTCGGATCGATTTCATTAGAGAGTTTTCTATGTGGTTTTCGAATCTGGTCTTAGTCTTCAATGAGTCTTAAAAATACGGGTTTTAAATTCAGGTTATTTGGTTATAGTTATAAGTCTTCGAATCCAGGTGGGTCTTAGAATTTGACTATGAAATTTTCTATGGTCGATCTTATTGGTCTAGGGCGTCCCAATTTTTAAAAAAATTTAATATGAAGTCATTTAATAATTCTGAAAATCTAAAGATCTTTGATACAACTATCCTGAAAAAATTTCAAATTTAGGACCACTGTATGTAGTTTAAAACGTATTATAAATTACTTTTCATTTTTTCTTCTATACGTCTTGAAATACGGTAAATAATTATTTGATTTGGAATTATCAAATGATTCAAATGGGTTTCTGATAAAGGCTGAGAAGAAATGTCAAAAAAGGTTAATTTTTAAATGATGAGTTTATATGTTGTCTTTTACTTAGCGTAGAAATGAAGTCTTTGCGAGTGGAAGATCACTATGTGTCCGGGGTTTGATTGAAAATACATATATATATTTATATATATTATATTATATTTATAATTATTTTTATAAAAAATTATAACATAAGATTTGATCACTATAGCCATTTTGTTTCAACACATTTGTGTCTTCTCAAGTGGATGTTGAAAATAAAATAAATGGTTTTAAAAAGTTTCAGATTAATTAACGATCCTACACTAGGGGAGCATTGTTACAAAAGCTAGAATAACCAATCAAAAACGAAGTATAGAAAGATTCAAAAGCTTGACAACGAAATCCTGCTATAATAGCTATTCAGATTATAAAAATCATATGTTAAATTTAAAGTCTTTAAATCAATTCATATCTAATTCTCGTCTGGGTCCGATCGTTATATATATATATATATATATATATATATATATATATATATATAATTATTTTATAAAAATTATAACATAAGAATTTAAAGATCCAATTAAAATTCGAAAATTCATATGATAAAATTTAATATTAAAATTAAAAATTGGTAATTTTAAATCCAAATTTAATCACTATTAAGTTTAAAAACTACAAAATTATTGAGAAAAGAAAAATATATATGTTTATTCAATTCATTTCTTCATTGAAATTATGTTCGACAAGGACGCTACAATATATCCGGTCATTTGATAATACATGTATATATATATTTTTCCTTTCCCTTTCATTTCCGTTTTTATTTTAAAGTTTGTGGATGTGGTCTTAAAACTCACGCGTCAAGACAACAAAAACACAATCAGATTATAATACATAAGGACGTCCACACACACACACACACACACACACACATTTTAAAAAAACATTTACAGCCCTTTATGAAAAAAAGGGATCTTAATAACACACACAGTGAATACACTCATACACATAGAAATAGATCTAATACATCCACAAAATAATATGAGAAATCACAACCAATCAGACTTAAATAAATGCTAACCACTTATTGAATTACGCGAAATATACAAAGATAAAAATTTCTAATATTATTTAAATATTAAAACGAAAATTCTAAAACCATAAATATCAATAAAAATATATATTAATCATATAAGTTGATAATTCATTATATATTAGGACCACTGTATATATATATATATATATATACACGGTAGAAAACAAATTAACACAAAATATACACTCATTGTTTTTTATTTACATACAGAAATCATACAAATAAATATACGTCATTACTTTTAACACAAAACAAATTTTTTAAATATACACTCTTAGATATACATATATATTTACTTCAGAAATGCATACAAATAAATATATACTACGGTTAAATGGAGTTAAAAAGTCTACGGTAAATAATTATTTGATTTTGAAATTATGAGATTTAAAAACAATGATCTCTTAAATCAAAGATATGAACTTACAGTAAATATCAGGATCACTTTAAATGAAATGATATGTCTTATTTTTAATAGATCATTCAATTACGATATAAGTGTGTATTGTATACCTGCATAGTGTTATTAGTGTTGATGCAAATGTGTATATATTTATTTATGATATAGGAAATGTGTAGGTTATGTATGATTTATAAATGGTTTTTTTTTTTTTTTTTTTTGTAAAATATATATATATGTGTGGGTGTATGTATGTGTATATATGTGAGTGTGTGTATATATGTATATATATTTATGGTGGGAAGGTATGGCAGATGATAAGAAATAATTGTTACGCTATATATATGTACGTCATAAAATGATAAAGAAATATATATATATATGTATGTGATATATATATCATTTTATAAATATGATGACTGAGTAATGAATTAGTTCTTACTCATATGTTGATATTTGTATATATATATGTCTTTGTATAGATGTATATATATATATATATGTGTGTGTGCATATATATATATATATCTGAATTGGGTATATCTATATTTAAGTATATTTCTGTTTGTATGATTGTGTTTATATATTTGTATGTTAGACTATATGTATATTGGTGTGTGTTGGTTTTGAAGGTATATTTATGTATCTATATGTTAGTACGTTTATGTATGTATTGGGTTGAGTTATATGGTTAGTTGTTATTGTAGATAGATATTTTATATATATGTTTATTTGTAGATATGTGCCTTATCTGTTTGTTTGTGTGTTGGGGGTCAAACGATCATGACTGTTTTTTATATATGTAAGTATGTGTGCATAAAAGTTTGTGTGTATATATGTGGGTGTATATGTGTATATGTGCGTGTTGTAACAAATATGTATATGTGTGTATATGTTTATGTTTATATATTTATTTGTATGCATTTCTGGTTTATATATTTATGTATGAGTGTAATTTATGTGTGTTAATTTGTTTTGCATGTATATATATATATATATATATATATGGTTGTGTGTTTACTATATATATATATATATATATATATATATATATATTAAATATATTATTTTTAACCATTTTTATATATTTGCTCCTGTTATAATTCAATAAGTGGTTAGCATTTATTTAAGTCTGAAATATTTATTGGTTGTGATTTCTCATTGTCATTGTCCATTTTATATTTTTCAATTTGTTACGTCATAAAGGGCTGTAGAGATGTTTGTTTTTCCCCACCACCTTTTTTTTTTTTTTTTTTTTTTTTTTTTTAGTTGTGTCGTGTGTGTGTGTGTGTGTGTGTGTATCTAATCCTTAGTATAGTATTGGGTCTTGACGTTGACCACATCCACAAACTTTAAAATAAAAACGAAATGAAAGGGAAGGGAAAAATATATATACTGTCAAATGACCGGATATATTGTGAGTCGAACCAATTTCATGAAGAAATGAATTGAATAAACAATATATTTTTTTCTTTTCTCCTTAATAGTGATTAAATTTGGATTTTAAAATTACCAATTTTAATTTTAATATTAATTTTATCATATGATTTTAAAATTATTAGTTAGTATAAATTATTTTTAATATTACACGTATTTAAAGATCTTAGGCATTGTCAAGCTTTTGAATCTTTTCTATATTTTTTTGATTGGTTATTCTAGCTTTTGTAACAATGCTCCCCTAGTGTATCGTTAATTAATCTGAAACATTTATTTTATTTTCAACATCATCACTTGAGAAGACACAGAATGTTTGAGTGTCAATCTTATGTTAGATAAAAAAATTATATCTGAGAGCATTTTTAAGAATAGTAATTGGATGATTCATTCCGTATATACTCCTTTGTCATATATATATATATATTATATATATATAGGGTGATCACTTTTATATTTTCAATTTTAACGTTCTTTGTTTTTATTATGTCGGCATTCATCTTGAAACTGTCTGTGAGTAAAAAGACCACCATGATGCTTCAGAAATTGGGACTCATTCGCACGGAGGCAATCTGAAGACAATACATCAATTGGTATCTCCTGTCAACATCATATTGTTTGCTGCCCTGGGATGCCAAATGCTTCCATTCATCTTCACACAGGACTTCAGCTCAACACGCTGGAGGTCCCTGCTGGAGGTCCTATGTCTGACAACAGAACTCAGCACCATGCCAGACAATTTCTGCAACCACATCACACCTTACATATGACCACTTAACTCCTCAGACTGCAAGACCCTTAATTATTATGTGTGGGGCGCAGTTGAGTGAGAGAGCAACAAAACTCTTTGTAACACTAAAGATTAACTGATGGCAAAGATTATGGCAACTTAAACAAGGAGACCACCCAGAAGAGTTGTAAGTGATTCCGAAGTCATTCGGAGGCCATGGTTGAAGTCAATGGCGATTTTATTGAATAAATTTACTCTTTAGTATTTCAAGATATTTTTGTGTAATTTTCTTAAATATATCTGTTAAAATTAGATGCCAGTGTTATCTAATTTAAACGACAATTTATCCACCGCACTCCGTATGTGTTTATATATATATATATATATATATATATATGTACACACACACAAAGTTACACATAAGGATTTTTTCAAATACAATTTCGACTTAAATGGCTTTATTTTTATTTTTCGTTCTTTGATGAAAAATTTGTTATGAAGATATTTAAAGAAATTAAAAATATTACAATTTTTAAAAATGATTTTATTGCTTTTAAAATTAATAAATAAATGAAATGTATGAAATTAAATTTTTTTAGTGACTCTTTTCACCCATCCTCACACATCCACACATGTATGTTCAGCAAAAAACTTATTCATTTGGACAAAAATATTTATTTTTCAACATAATCCCTTTTCCAATGCACTTAATTCAATAACCACTATTCACCAAATAAATCAAACTTTATAGAGTGAAAATGTCAGAACAAAATTCAACTCCGCGTCTGAAGATCGCTTGAGGTATGAAAACAGCAGTTACCAAGCAGTACCCTATCTATCTATCCACACACACACACACACACTTATATATACATACATACACGTAAATATATATAAATGTAAATTGGACACTGAAGTTTTATGCTTAAACGCTTTAACGCAAGATTGCGTTCAAGCATAAAATGAAATCATAAAGGCAATCTTCATGAAACGCATGGCCTGAAGATTGCGTCCAAGCATGAAACAAGCTATCACCGCTTGGTTTTAAACTCAGTGTCCAATTTTACATTTACATACGCTCTATCTTGGATATTGAGCACTTTTACCCATAAATATAGCACACTTTAAAAACTATATTATATCATTCATATATATATATATATATATATATATATATATATATATATATATATATATACAGATGGTGTTCTCAGTCAGACCTATTTTTTAAAATGCTCGAAATTTTACTTTGTGTTTCTTTATCGGCTCGAAACCCCTCTCGTTAAAAATTTTACATAGATATTGGATGTTAATGAACATTCCAGTTAGTGCTTAACGAAATGTCCTTTTTTAACCATTCCGGGGTACCATGCGCAAACAAATACTTATATCCGTACCAGGAAATCGAGATATAATTATGGACAGTATGAAAATGTTACCTTTTGCGATTTTGGGTGTATAATCTTCCGTACTAGATGTCTTGAAACAACGTGTATCACTCCACGGGCGGAGACTACACGTCTTCATCAAATCACTTGTCCGTTTATCTCTGTCCGCTGCAGGAAATGCCTTAAACTCATCGTTGTATATGGTTTGGCCGTGCTTATATTTCGGATCAGGATTCAGCACGAAACTGAAATTTTTCTAAAACAGAAAAACGACGAAAAAAAGAAAGAAAAAAAAGAAAAAAAAACGGACGATTATGTGGTCTCTGCACAGAAAGCGTATAACTGAGAGTATTCTTTACAAAATCGAACAAAATATCTAATTTATATAAAATATATAATACTAAAATTAGCTGTGGAGCAATGTTTAACAACCTCGTACCTGGTCTACTGTTATAGCAAGTAACAACCTCACTTGATTACCAACACTTGTGGTCGTATATTAAAGTTAGTACAGTATTTGTTAATATCAGTACTCTATAAATTAGTGAGATTTACTATATTTGATTCCATTTCATATTGTACTGATATTTTAGTGTCTTTGCTGATATTTTACATATGATATTTTACTCTTTTTACTGATATGCTACTCTCTTTGCTAATAGTCTATTGTCTTTATTGATATTGTACTATTTTTGATATATTCAATTTGATATTTTTACTATTTTTTAATGTTTTAACTGTCTTTAAATTATATTTTCCATGTAATATTTTATTATCTTTGCTGATATTTTTAATATTTTACTGATATTTTATTGTCTTTACTGATATTTTACAGACTTTACTGATATTTGCATGTGATATTTTACTGATATTTTGCTGTCTTTACTAATATATGACTGTCATTGATAATATCTTATTGTTACTTATATTTTCCTCATTTTGCCGGTATTTCACTACCTTTAATGATATTGTATCCTTTGCTGATATTTTCCATATGATATTTTAATGTTTTTACTGATATCTTGCTGCTTTGCTGTCTGTTTTCATATGATAATTTACTGATATTTTATGGTCTTTACTGATATATCACTGTCATTGCTGATATTTTATTGTTTGTACTGATATTTTCCCTTGCTGGTATTTTACTGCCTTTACTGATATTTTACATGTTGCATTTTACTCATATTTTGCCCTCTTTGTTCATATTTTCCATATGATATTTTACTGACACTTTACTGGTATTTTATTGTCTTTATTGATATTTTACTGCCCTTTCTGATATTTTTCATTTGATAGTTTACTGCCTTTGCTGATATTTTCTGTATGATATTTTACTGATATTTACAGTCTTTAATAGTAGTTTACTGTTTTAACATTCATTTTCAAGCAAATAAAAACGTCTATGTAATGCCAAACTTCTACTCGTTCATTCAAAGAAAAATAATATAATTGTTATAATAAATTCTATATGGCGGTCAGAGTAGTTAAAGATTGAACTATAAATAATAAAATAATCACTGCAAGGCAGAGTTGGGATTCAAACACACATTTAACAGCAAATCACTTAGTCTGAATCAGTCTTGCAAGCCATGAGAGCACCTTTCTAAAATCCTGTTAAATTGATGGATGACTCCCAATCAAAATGTAGGCCAACATATCGAGAAAGATGTTATTACGAGCCAATTCGAGAGAAGTGTTTTTACATGAAATTGGCACAAGCAATTAGGAAGATCTAAGGCAGTGTTATACAGGATTGATAATTAAAATATCACCTCCACAGAATTATGAAATAATGATATTTAATTCTGGGCTTTAATAAAGTTTTATTATTCCTGCAGAAAAAAAAATGTTGACAGACAAATTTAAGAGTAGGTCGGGATTTTCTGGGGAAGTAAGACATAGTTGAGATTAATGATCGAAAATAGGTGATTAATCAGACGATTATCTGATGTCAAAGTACCTGGATCGCG
The DNA here is from genome assembly GCA_903632075.3 of Acanthosepion pharaonis. Lineage (NCBI taxonomy): Eukaryota > Metazoa > Mollusca > Cephalopoda > Sepiida > Sepiidae > Acanthosepion > Acanthosepion pharaonis. The sequence continues at coordinate 80,175 of CAHIKZ030000805.1, read as the reverse complement.
GATACTCCAGATGCCCTAAGGTGTGAGCAAATGATTAATTACCTTATCTCACACTGGCGAATGCTGGAAGAAGTGGAGACGGTACATAATTTCTAAAATTTAATGAAAATAAAATTTAAAAAAAAAAGAAGTTAACCGATGTGTCCAGGTCAGCAACCACCTAGCAATCGAATTGAATTCATTCTTTTCCTCCACAAAGGTAGACTGCTCTCATTCCGCTGTCCATTTTAGGTAATATCCATATATTCTGTTTTCAGCGGAACGAACGGAAGAGGCATCACAAAGACGAGTTAACAAAAAAGATTGAATAACAATAATTAACTAATCAACCAATTAGGAAGCGTGGTTAGCCTAATGGATATCGGCTCGGAATGTGGAAACGGCAAACCGAATTCCAATTCTAACCTAATCTGTTTCGTTAATTGTCATGGCTGTTTCTTCACCATCTTTCAGTTAAACAACAGGGCGTACTGGAGTCTCTAACCAAGGGAATTAGCCAGTCTAGAAGAACAATTCTGAATACAAAACCATGAAGAAAGCACTGAGGAACCATTCCACTATCTTTCACTAGAAGGCATGGCAATTGATAGATAATAAAGAAAGAGAATTTGTGGAAAACCCTGATGTCCTACGCCCTGGAGAGATATGGCATAAAAAACAATACGAGTTATCTCCCCTGGCACGGACAACGACAACAGAATGGATTAAATAAAGGGTTAATTTCAAAATTACGAGATCGGCGCCAAATATGAATACCTGAAGAAGGTCAGCTGGTACGACAGCTGAAACGGTGTGACTATAACAACCTAGATAAAAAAAACGCACTCACTTTCGAAACTGTGGTGGCTGATGGGCCCCATTTTCCTTGAAACGTGTCCATATTGGTCGTCTGGTATCTGCTACAGTGGTCGCCTTGAATCGTGGTTGATGGTTGATAAACTGAAAGATTAATATATCTCTGTATCATTTTTTAAAACACATCATACAGCTAAAGAATACATTTTTTTTTATTTAGCAGACTGGATTTAATCTTTGAGATTTCGTAAAATTTACAGATTATATAGATATCGGCTTTATTAAAACCCCATGTTACGGTTGGTGGATTTTATAGCATATCAACTCTTGATTTAACGTCGAAATCTGTTCATTTTATTACATTTGGTCATTTATACTTGAGTCTATAAGGAAATATCTGTTGTTTATACTCGAATCTATAGATAAATACTGGCCATTTATAATCGAGTCTATAAGTAAATCTTTGTCATTTATACTTGTGTCTATAAAAACTATTGGTCATTTATACAATTATTAGTCTAATGTCGTTTGTAATTGGGTCTGTTGGTAAATATTAGTCACGTACTTAAGTCTATTGATAAATATTGATCGTTTATATTTAATTCTATAGTTCAATACTAGTCGGATTTATATTTAGGTCTATATGACCTCAAGGTAAACTATAAGATTTAGCTTTTCCAAGAAGATGTGTTATATTTTGCATCCGCTTACTGCCAAACATTTAACGACACACTGTATATAAACTGAACAAAACGAGCATTTGTTTTTAAAAAAATCTTTACTATTCATAATTATTAATTTTCATGTACTACTTTATTTCGATTAAAAATAATCGTTTTCTACATACATTAAAGTACGTAAGCAAACTTCAACAAAACGTCATGACTCAATCATCACACGCTGAACAATTTAGATTACTTCTTCAAGTACAATGTGATATCGTGAATGATGTGGATTTTATATGCAAAAGAAAATATGAATATGGATTATTTTCATGTATAGTGCGATCCCCGGTCGACAATAGTCGGTTGGGAATGAAACCGCTTCCAGGTGAAGCAAGATAGCGTCATAAGACGATTTTAAAACCGGCGTAACCCCCGGAGTTTGATCATTTTGGCCGTTCAAGAAATGGTTAATGATTAGGAGTTTGCAGACGCAAAAAGACCCCAATATTCATTGAGAAGTAAATATTAGACTGAAAGTCGTACTAACAAATACAAATTAACTATATGCTCAGAATGGTCGTTTCGAACTGGGACCATTTTAGAGTAAGACAATTGAGGACTAGCTGTATAGAGAGGTTGATTCTGAGTGAAAACACTGGCTGCAACGGCTAATTGCCGATTGACCGTTTAGTGGGATCGTGGTAGAGTTAGTTCATTGCATATATCGCTTACTTCTTAGATGCGCATATAAGGAACATTTTCCAAATATCATGGTTAATGAGGCAAGGTGGAATATTGGATAGCGGTTCGGATTCAGGAATCGAAGAGCTGAGTTCATTATATTAACTTAAGTGCTAATACACTTGGGAAAGGTGTGGATCAGTTCTTCTCCCTCTAGCTATGGATAAAATAGTGGGACAGATTAGGTCCTATAATTTTGGTTAGCGACTAGTCTAAGAGAAAGACAATCTCTGAATTCAAAATCAGCCTCGAGAGGGTTGGGCTCCGTCAGGCTATCTTGCCCAGGAAATACCACTGCTACTGCGGCTGTATATATATATAGTGCTCCTAACCACCCTCGTAGGTTACGTGACAATGTAAACCTCTTATTTTATCTTTAGATTAAAAAAAATATCGCATTATGCGCAAATAAATATGATAATTTATTTCAATTGATACGCTATCTTTATCAGTTTGACCACAGGGCCGAATTAAGCTAGTGTGGTGTCTGTAGCATATGTCATAAAGGTATCCTAAATTTTTAAAAAATACAGATAAATATTAAATCATAAATTATTTACTCGCATTGCGAGAGGTCATATAAAACAGGAAATATTTAACTTCTATCAACATGATAAACAAACCCAGAAAAATACGAGGCTTAACGAGATATTTGATTCGATATAACGGCCTTAATATAATGTTACCTGATGAATAATTAAAAATGCAGTCCTCCTGACATATAAACTTTATATTTACCAGATCATCAGATGTCAATTTCACTGGACGACTTTAATGCGGGTCTATCGAAAGTGTTGGCCTGTAGATTAATCTAATAGACAATACTTGATCATGGAGTGTAGATTTATTGAATTATCAACATTCGTAGCAACTCCATAGTACTATTAATACTAAGTATTCGAGTTACTGTTGCTGAAAATAATTTCGACTTACTTTGATTACATTTTACTGGAGCGTTTTCCTCTTTTTCTCCGACTAAACATTTGAATTTGTCTTGCTGCTCCGAGAGAAGTGTAACTCGGGTTCGATCTCTTGGCAAAACCCGATCTCCTGTCTCTGAAGATGGAACACATTTCTCTCTCTTTGGAATCCAGGTTTGTGCAGGAAATTCGGCTTTGTGGCTTGTCTGATAATTTGTATCTATTCTCTTGTCGCTGTGCATCTGAATACATGTTTGCCTCACTCGATCGGAACGTTCTGTCGGTTCCAGGAAAGGTAATTTTTCACCGTATTTATGGCGAGTTTCAGTAACCAATTTCCCAAAATGGCTGGCATCTTTATTTATTTCAGTCGCCGGTTGACAAACAAATGGACGAGACCTTGAAGTATTCACCGGTCGATGTGGAAACTCCGAAGTGTAGGTGCTAACCAATGTTTTGTAGCTATCATTTTTTAATGGCTGAAGTAGGGACAGTGAATTTTCCAGCATCTGTATTTTGATTGTCGGATCACATTTATCCCCCTTTACTAATGGAGCCATCTTTCATCTCTGCAAAATGATAAAATATTCATGAAAATTATTGCTTTAGCAGAAGTTTTACATTAAATAAAACAAAAGTAAATAAAAACTTAAATGTGAAACCTGCAACACTTTTTAAAGTATTAATATTTCATATATTTGACTTAGTAACAAGTGTAGACTGTGATAAAAAAAAGAAAAAAAGAAATTATATAAAACATGAATCATCGCGAGTAACATAACAGAATTCATTTAGACGAAAAAAAAAATAACTGAGCGAGATGAATGTCAATATGTTTTCAGAGTAATGACTACTGTGAAGATTATATTTTGTGAATATATAAAGTTGCAATTTGTTAGAAAATTGTTTTCTCCGATATATGGGACTTTTGGATCACTCTTTATTGCTTTTTTTTATCATGTAGCGGCTCAGTGTTTATATCAATGATACTTCCACGTACAGGATTCAAGTAATAATAACAACAACTCCAATTTGTTAACCAACAAATATATATTGAATAAAATACAACAACAAGCATGAAATAATTTTGTTTTCACAATGTAGATTAAAGAGAATAAGTTGTTTCCCTTTGACTGTAGATTGATTGTAATTAATTGTTTGAAGAAAGTTCTCTTGTGAGATAAATGTTCCGAAATAATTGTTAGAGCAAAGTTTGCATGTGAAGAATGAATAAAACGAAGAATACAACTGCTTGAAATATGTTGTGGATAAACTGGTTTGAATCAACAATGTTCTGGTTGATTGTGCTTTTCAAAAGTTACATAGAGAAAATGTAAGTTTGTAGTTACGAAATTCTGTGTTTGTGTGTGTATTGAGCAAGATCGTGGATTTGTGTTGACGGCTGCAATCTTACTGGATCTTACTGGCGACTTGCGAAAAGTCGCCCCTTTTAAGGAAGAAAGGCAGGCTCCCACGGAACCGCGGGAAAACTTGATCTTACATTAAAAAAATGTGATTGGTTAAAAATTAACCAATCACTACACTCGTACTAAACAGAATAAGTAAGTATGCTTAGAATCAAAAGATTCAAAGGAAAGACTGCGATGTCTAAATTGTCCTATACAAAGGTAGTAGTAATTTATTAGCCAATCGCAGGCGAATAAAATGACTTGGAGTGTATGTGGGTGTGAAAAACAGAGCATTCGCTATAATCAGATCTACCCAAACTGACAAAACAAAAAGTTTATATGGTTAGATTTGAGCTTTCGCTTTCCTTAGTTTTCGTAGCAGCTGTTGTATACTGACAAACGTGCCAATGAAAACTAGATGCGAGTTCGAGTTTCGCCGACAGCTTCTTCCTCATTTCTGTTTATTAGCAGCTGCAGAATGGTGCTTTTGATAGTTGCCAAAATAAATAAATAAATAAAATAAAAAATAAAATGAAATACGTGTCTAATAATAATAAATTCCTATTGCAAATTTATTCAAAATTGATTTTGGTGCATTTTTTCCGAAAACGTTTACAGCTAATAACAGATATAAGCTCTCAATAATAGTAAGGACTCCGAAAATCTAAACGATGATACTGACTGTATATTTATCTTTGCTTATATTGTTGGATCAGGTTTCCAAAGTACATTTATTATAATCTGTAATATTAGATGTTTAATATTAGTCAACCAGTGACTGCATACGCAATAGAAAACTGTCTTTTAATAAAATAATAGAACGCTGGAAACTTTTGTACACGGTTAACATTATTCTCATTATTGATGTTATTGTTGTTACGATTATTATTTTAGTTTTTATCTTTCTCATATTTCTCTCAAGTACTGTTTTGGGGTTGAGGTTTCAGAAATTATTTCGTCTTGAAGTAATATAAATAATTCTGCCATTTTGTGGGACCATTTTGTTTTGCTGATATGAAATGTTCTAAAAAGTGTCTTAGAAATCGGTGGCGAAAGGAGAGAAAAAAGAGAAAAAAGACGCAAAAGAGGAAGACAATAATGAATAGCTAAAATAAACGAGGGGGGAAAGAGAAAAATAAAAACAGAATATAAAAAATGGGATGGAAAAAGGAGAGAGAGAGAGAAGTGAGAGAGAGAGAATGGAAAAGTAGAGAGAAAAACCGAAGATAAGAATGAAATTAAAGCAGATAATAATAAAAGAAAAGAAAAAAGAGAAATAAAAAATATAGGAAATTTTAATATGAAAAGAAATAACATGAGAGCGAGAGAGCGAGCGAGCGCGCGCGAGAGAGAGAGAGAGAGAGAGAGGGTGCAAAAGAAAGAATAAAAAGATATATATAAAGAAAGAAAAAACTGAAGGAGAAGAGAGTGAAAAGGAAAGAAAGAAAAAGAAAATGATAAGTAAAATAAAGGAAAGAGAAAAATAAAATAAAAAAATATGATATAATAACAAGTAATGAAAGAGAGAGAGAGAGAGAGAGAGAAAGAGAAAAGCTAGAAAAGATGCAAAAGAGAAAAAATGGAGAGAAAGAAAAATAGTAAGAAAACAAAGAAGGAAAATGAAGGAGAAAGAGAAGAAAATAAGGAACAAATAAAGGAAGAAAAGAAAAAGAGAGAAAATAAAATAAATGAAAGAAACAGTAAATCTAAATCGATGGCCTCCCAGTTGAGTTGATCATTAATCTACTTAGAAATGTAAATCGATTGTCCCGCAAGAAAAACACTCATACTACGATCATTAAGCAAGGTCAGATGAAATGAATCATTTACTATCCTTTGGTCGGGTCTTTTCTTTCTGTTAAAGAAAAAAAATGGAGACAGAAGTCTCTGTAGAAATTGCAATGAATATTTTTGATAAACACGACAGAAATGGATATGGAGTCAATAAAGTGGAATTGATAAATGGGATTTTAATCGATGTAAACATTTATATGATTTCTCGACCATCGATTGTATAATTATTTAATACATATAAGTTAATATGGCACAAAACCACCTAACTAGAGCACACAATGACTGGATTTACCATTTTAGCGAAATAGTCTACACATAAACTTCTAACCATTGCGGTGCAGTAGGCGCAATTAACAGGGATTTTATAAGTACATTACTAAAATTGAATATAACCAATGAAGTTAGTAGAGGGCGTAATAAGCCTTTTAACAAATCAATTGAAGTCGATATATATATATATATATATATATATATATATATATATATATATATATATTGTTGTAACCAAGGGAAGGTTATTGAATAGATTAATCAAGCGAAGGTTGGTAATGAACGATAATACTTAGGACACGAACAATACATATAAGAGTCGCCAGCGGCGCGTAGAAAAAGTAGTCGACTACTAGAAGTGAGTCAAGGGAATTCCACAATGATTCTCCAGTTGCAGGATATCTACCAACCGTCCCACACGGTCAGATGTGGCACAAGACCGAATTTAATGTGGGGTATCCAAGCCCGTAGGCTCAGACAAGAATTCCCCTTAGACCCCGTATAAAACGGGATCGGAGAGCTGATTCCTGAGACGAGACTCCGCCCCTCGACATAGCCTCGTCTGGAGATCCTCTCTGCCCGGAGGCAGAGAGTTTGACCAGCACAGGCGGAGACGAATCTCCAACTGCAGACCAACTACTACTGTATTTATGTGAATGGGGACATACCCATTATCGTCCGTAGGTATGCTACAACACACACACACACACACACACACACACATGATTTGTGAAGCAATAACTCGTTTATACAAGTTTCATTAAAGATCATTGACAAGCATTTTATTTAATTTTTCGTGTGTTCGTATAAATGTCTTATTTCCTTGATATAAAGTATGCAAAAATTGTCCATATGTTCAGCATATCCGAATATTTTCGGCTATTCTTTTAACCATTATCGAGGATGATCTTTATTTTTGACTGAATTTATGGATTTTTATGTATATATTTTGAGTTATAGGAATGTTTTTTTTCCAAGCACGGTTAACACATTGTGGCCGTGTTCATAGCTAATATAGACACAAGGAAAATTAAATAAAAAGCTTAATCGCAGTAACTTGTCAGTCGTCTTTAATATATATATATATATATATATATATATAAATATATATATACAGAGAGAGAGAGAGAGAGAGAGAGAGAGAGAGAGAGAGAGAGAGAAACACCAATAGACAAACACATCGAAAAATTGATAAAGATAGGTGCATAATCAGAGAGAGAGAGAGAGAGAGAGAGAGAGAGAGAGAGAGAACCATTTATAGATAGATAGATAGATAGATAGATAGATAGATAGATAGATAGATGGCAGAAAGACAGCTAAAAGGACAGACATCTATAAATATATTGAAGGAAATAGAGGTAAGGGAAATACAAGGATAGCGTTTTAACTGAAATGAGAAATTATTAAGAAATAATAATAATAATAATAATCTCAAAAATGTGGCACATGTGGACATCGATGATTTCCAGTTGTAGTTGGATCCCTCGGTGAGAATGGGAAAGATCCAGATAGATTCACCGAAGAGATTCTTGGTAACCAAAGCCTTAAAAAACTACAAAAATTATATTCCCAAGTACAGCTTACAACTTAGAAAGGTCTTTATCTATGTAAAATGTGTGTGATCTTAGTTTGTTTTCTTTTAGTTTTTTTTTAAATGGTCAGTGGAAAATGTCATGAGGCCATTTCTGACCTTAGGTCCCTGGTTGAGACATGGAAGGAAATGTGTGTACAAGAGAAATCAAAGGAAATAATAATAATAATAATAATAAAGTTATTTTAAAAGAATTTAAAGAGTATTCATGAACATACAACTTTAGATTTTGCCGCCACTTCCGTGGAAACGTCATTTTGATAGCATAAATTACTCACATCAGGTGCTCCAGTCTTAAGGCTTTGTGAAGAACTATTTCGTTCGTGTGATGTAGCGTCTGCTCGTTCCGCTAAATTCAGCTGTCTCGCACAGAGCAACAGTTCCATTATATCATGATTATCATAACTATGGTAGTGGTGAGGAAGGAAATAAATTATTTGTAGAATTGGAAACGTGATAATCCTAATACTCATAACTTTAAAAATCAAATAATCTCAAAGTTTGCATATTTTCTTTACAGCTTATAAGATTATCTTGCCACAAAATCTAAGCAGTAGAACATCCCACTGAGAACAGAACTCATTCCTATAATAACGGTATATGAATATAGCGTCAGATAACAGATAATTTTCATTTTTTTTTTGCTTCTCTCCGTGCCATGTGCCTTCAGAACGTCTCCGATCATGACTCGTCACAGCTTCTAGCCTGTTGTTGTTCTTATTTTATTCTTGCTTATTTACACAACCTCGGGCACCTCGGCGTTGTGTAGTGGTTAGCAAGCTTGTCTCGCTAAAACAGTTACGATTGAATAGTGAGTTCGGTCCTCACTGGGTGCCCTATACTTTCGGCCTTGCGCCACATTTAGACTACGCTTAAAAAATTAATATTCTTGCTTATTTACAACACATATTTGTCTGTCTGGTACTTGTTTCATCATCCATTAAATCAAATTAATCAAGTCAATTACTCGCTGTTACCCTTGCTTTTCAAATTTGGCACACAACACATATTTTACGCGTGCCTACGCATACAGTTACACACAGACAGGTCTCTGTTCGGAATATATGTCAGAGGAAATATTGAGATATCATGAATTTCATCAGACATTCTTTGATAAGGTCATAGAGAAAAAAGCAAGCTTGTGTCTCCGATTTATATATATATATATATATATATATATATATATGAAGAAATATAGTTTTAAGGTGTACTATATTTATGGGATAAAGTGCTCAATATCAGGGACAGATCCTATGTAAATATAACGAAAAAGGATAAATAAAAATAAAAAATAAAAATGAAAAAAAGTAAAAATAATCAATCCAAATAAGTAAATTTAAAAAAATGAACAAACGACTCCCGCCAAAATAACCGTTAGAATAGAGTACAACAATCAATACAAAAATTGGACAAAAATTAGATATAATTACCTTCACAGACCATAACTACTATATAAACTATCAGAATTCATCTCAAAATTTTTTTACTACGTTACTAAAACATCTAAAATCAAATAGAATAAATAAATATATAAAATAAAATGAATAAAAAACAAGTAAAATATATTTCTCCAAATAAATAAACAAACCACTGACCTAAAATAACTGTTAGAATGAACTACCCACAATATACCACTGGCCCGTATGTAGAAATAGTCGAGAAAAAACACAACACATGTAGTCTGATGATTGCGTCTAGCATAAAACAGTCTGTCGCCTCTGAGTGTTGACTCAAATGTTCACATCTATCTCTCTCTCTCTCTCTCTCTATATATATATATATATATATATATATATATATATATATATATATATATCTATAGGAGCCACCCAGTTTTCACTTTCCAGTTTTGATAGAGTCCAAAAGCGACTCCGCACCTTGTTAGTGACGAATTATTTTACACCCTGAAAAAACCTTTCTCCCGCATGTCTCTCGCTATTCTGTTGCTATTTCCGTAGAAAGTAATTGTTCAGACTAACTATAGTTTCACCAGTTCTAACTTTCACAGCTAAGAGTCGCCATTCCATGCACAACCTTCTTCTCTTCGTAATTCCATTGGTGAGATGTAAGTTCATATCGAGCAATCTTTTTGTTAAGTATTTCTGTTTTGTGGAACTGACTCCTAAGAGAATACTGGATCGTATAGATGGGTTCCAGTTGAAATCTGGAATGGACTTGTGATCTAATAGCACTTGAGAACTTGCGATCAAAGCATAGAGCCTCATTGTGAATACAAGCGTTATTCAAGACTGGGGAAAAAGTAATTTTTTTTGCAATCAACATCCTGTGTAATGAAAGCTCCAATAAAAAAAGAATAAGAAAAAGATGGGGAGAGAAAAAATTGTGGCTAATTTCTACGAGAAATAATTTTCCTTCTTTTAATTCAATGAATGAATTCTATCAGGCGATGTAATGTTTCATCTCTTGACAGGGTCTGGATTCAAACATTGTTGATGTTCATTATTCCGTGCTCTTTGCCCACCTCCTATTATTAATGTTTACAATTTTAGTTAGAAAGAACGTGGTCAGAAACCTCATCCTGTCAGCTCAGTGTTAAAAGCCAATCGATTCGCTAGTCGTATTCGCTCGCCTGTGTGAACGTGAATGTGTATACAGTCGTGCAAATCAGAAAAAAATCTGATTTCTCACCGTTGTTTCCTTCTCAAAAACCTGTTTCCGTCTCTCTACTGCCTTACTGTTCTCATCAATTAGCCAGTGTTTGCTTCTCGGCGCAAATATTTGTCTTTCCGCCCAACGCACGCTCGATTATTTATTGATAAACGAAGAGTATTTTTGTTGCTATTCTCGGCCCAACGGCAATGAACATCTTGCTCGCTGTGTTAGAACGCCAATCGACTCGGATTAACAAATCCAATAATTCTTACGCTATTCATATCGTATCTATTGTCGATTTGTTGCTTGAAGATACGTTCTCTCTTTGAAGCTGTTGCCGGCTTCGTTAAACTTTATTTATGTTTGTATTTATCAGCTATTACAATTATTACTTTTATTGCTGTTTTCATGTTAAATGTTTCTCTTTCCTTTCTTGTATTAAACATTAGTTGTTTTTTTTAAAGAATTGATTAATTTTGTGACATTTCAAATCTTAGGTTATTTAACGTCAGTGGCAATGGTCAAGACGTCTAGCCTCACTAACCATTGTTACATGCCAAGGCGTCTCCTAAAAAAAAAAGAAAGACACGGGAATAAAAGATGGAATAAAGAAAAGAAAGAAAAGAGAAGAAAACGAAAAGAAAGACAAGAGAAGAAAGATTCTTTCAGCTTAAAAAGGAATTGTTTCATGTTCCTCGTTTTGTTTCTCGCTCTACAGTCGTAATTTTGAAAAGGAATACAAAATCGAAAATTTTCATTCAACAAAAAAAAAAAAAATGATTTCAAATTAAATGTAAAGTTTTACGAAAATTAAGTCATAGGAATTTTTTCCCTATTTTCCTAACTTTGAGCATGGAGAGAAATACAGTATTACAGTAGAAAATAGATTCTTACAATCTTCTTAATTCGAAATACTCTTCGTCTGCATAAGGACAGTTGCGCGACGTGGCATAGAGTTTACGTAGTGCTGGAATAGTTACGTGGGTATATCTATCTAGAGTCGAAATAGATATACCCATGTAACTATTTAGATTCTAGACTCTTTTCAGAACCGTCCGTAAATGATCTGCATTGTGTTGTGTGAATGCATTGAATTTAGTGAGGTCTGAAACATGTCCTATACATGCTTAATGGGGTTTCAATCTGGAGAGCGCCAGAGCCAATAAAGTATCTGGAAATCAGGCGGGTGTTCCTGGAACTGGTATCGTATCGCCCAGGCACGACAGGGGTAACTGTGTTGTTCCGCGAGAACAAACCGTAACCACTCGCAAAAACAAGCTCAAAGTGGTGCAAATAAAGGTCTCTGTATCATATCAGACAAGGCAAACTCCAGTTTTACTCAATATTCTTGCGAAGTCAAAGAAAACATTCTTCATACTATTACACAGTCAGCAAAACTTTGACCAACAGGCAGGATTAATAGTTTAATAGTGTCTCCTCCATACACTAATTCAGCCGTCTGCTAAAAAAAAAACCTGGCTACATGACTCCATTTATCAAGTAAAACGGCGTCACTCTTCCACGGTTGAATAGCGACGAGAAGCACAGTAATTGATGCTTTATTTTCAATAATGGCGCCCTTGTTGCTCAACGACTCTAAACACCATCCAAGCTAGACAGTGAATTGGCGTTGAATTGGAATGCGATTTGATGCAATCTTCCTCTTCATTCTTGCATCTTGTGTGGGCGCTCATAGTTTTCATGGGTCATTGATATCTGTCTTGATTTCACTTATTTCTGGTATACCCTTTTTTGTTGATGCCCAAGAAAAACCGAAAGAATTTTCTATCTAAGAGACAATGCCCGCTGTCTTTGGTTCGGTAATTTTCCTCATTCACTATATTCAGCAGATTTTTTCACAGAATATACTTTACGAAAAAAAAAAAAATTTCTTTTGAAGACTGCAAAAGTAACTGAAGATCTTTACTGAAACATTTTGGGAGGATAAAATTATGAAGTTATAAGAAATATAGCTAATATAATGGAACAAAACAGTACATGTTGAAGCACTTTAATGTCGAAAATTAAAAAAAAAAGGATTTTTTTAACTGAACAAACAGTTTACGTCTTCCAATACTTAAACAAGGTTTTACAGGTTCAGTTGCATATGGGGTAATTTTTCTAAATTTCAGATGCTTTAAGAAAAATGGTTTTCAAAATTCCTTTTGTCATTTAATTTAATCTTTTTTAATACACGATATACAAGTCTCTACAGGTGTTGGCATGTCGACAACCTAGAGTAAGGCATATTGTTGTCAACATGGACAAGATAGTCTCACCTTGATTGAGAAAAATGACTTTACTTAACAATTTAAGTCTTTTTTTTCTGCTTCTTTATATTATTTGACATGCTTATTCATCAACACTTCCTAAGTTTACCTTTGTTGGCTTGTTTGTTTCTTTCTTTTTTCCTTATGATCTTAGTTTTTTTCATCCTTTCTCTCTTTCTTTCTTTCTTCCTTTCTTTCTGTCTTATGTTCTCAGCGTCTCTTTCTTTTAAAAGAAAATTTCTGGTATCATTAATTTAAGATGTCATTAATACACTCTCTGGTTGGTCAACACTGAAAGACCTGTATACACATGCTTTGGCGAGTAACACTCAAAGGATTTAGTAACTTCTTTATTGATGAGTGGCAAGATGACCTCTTGTTAACCTGGTTATAATGCCTAGCTCAAAGTGTTGTGAAAAAAAAGTCCGATTCAACTTAAAATGCAATTTGCGTCTGTTCAGTATCTAACACATTCCGGTTAACATGGTAAGTGGTTAATCGTGGCAGCCATTTATGATCTGAGTTATATCTTGAAAAACTAGCATAAATTAAGGTTATAAAACAAACATTGTGACATTTTGTGTCTATTTGTTTCACTGTTCGTAACAACAGACCCACCCGTCGGGGAATATTAACAATCTGCTCTCACTATTATGTATTGAAAAAAAAAATCTGTTGTTATTGCCACTCGAAGCAAGCGAGCATCCTGTTACAATAACGACGTAATTTAAAAAGAAAATTATAAAAGCAATTTTTTTAAAATATAACACTAAAAAACTTACGAAAAAAAAAAAAGAACATAATGAAATTATTCATTTATGAAAATCCGTTGTCGTTGAAACTTAAGTGCCACTCGAAATGGGCAAGCGCCGTATCACTCTAACAAAATATACATATGTTATTTAACTTTTATTTTTTTAGAATTAACTTATAGAACTTCAAATACAGTGAAACCTCGGTTCTGTGCCGAACAAATCGATTTTCGAACAGAAAATTCGAGATGAAAATCCGTCGGTTATCGAACAAAATTTCCGTTCTCGAAAGTCATAGACGAACCAAGTTAACACGAACGGAATAATTTCAGAGTCGACCGCCATGTTGTATACATTCGTGGGTTGTGCCTTGCTTTTCTTTTCCAATTTTATTGTACTGTGACCTTTTTCTCTATATTTATTCCAATTGGAAATATAGTTTCGTATTACAAACATTCCAGATTATGAACGGCCTGCAGGAACGAATTAAATTCGTGAACGGAGGTTCCACTGTATATCAAATATATAACTTTTCATTGGTACTAACTAGTATTTGTAATAATTTCTTTACTTATTTGGACTACCACGCTGTTTACTTTTCTATCAGTTACTTCACATAATTGGAGCAATTCCCTAATTGGGCCAAATGTTTATTATTTTATTACCTACATGTCTCAGTTAACCTGAATCCATCTATCTTATAAATTTACATGAAAAATATTGCTTTTGAGATTTATTATTTTATTTTTATTCTGTTTTCAGATTATCAACACATTTGATTTTATTCAGAATGAGTAGAAATATATCCAACTACTCTGTGGAATTTGTTGTTTAATAAACTTAGCTTAACTATGGAGCAGCCGATGAGGGTCGAACTCACTACTCATTAGCAATAATCAACCAGACTACCTTTCCAAGTGAAATGGCTTTAACCTTTATTACCTAAGTCGAATGGCTATAATCTTTATTAGCATAGCATAGTTTTGTACAATTATGGTGCACCCACTGACGGTCGAATTCATTACTCCGTAGTAATGATCAATCAGACTAACTCCGTAATCATTGCTCCACGATGAGGCACTTTGATATTATATTAATTAGCTTTGTTTCACAGGTTCACAGGTATAGTGCACCCAGTGAAAATCGAAATCACTACTCAGTAGTAATGGTCAACCAGACTAATTCGCTAACCATTATTCTATAGCGAGTCAACCATATGTTCCGTAGAAGTTAAAGTGATACCTAGTAATTATCTTTCAATTGTCCGTTTGAACGGATCTTCACAGAACCATAAATATGTAATAGAGAAGGACAGATTAAAGAAAACAAAATGAGGTGGGGCGAAAGAGTTAAGTTGTTTGGATGTTCAATAGTTCAATGTCAAATCTCGTCTTTTCAGCATAAGAAAATTATATGCTCAATTTTGACCGGAACCGGGTCAAAATTTGGGTAGAAATATCATGTTACAAAGCTCTGCCTAGGAAGGAGCCTCTTGAAAACCGGCATTCGAAATCTTGCTTTTTGTTTGGAGTTTAATACCCACAATTGTTTCTGGTATGAAATACATAATTAGGTTTGCCACAAAGCAGACCACCACATATATATATATATATATATATATATATATATTATATATATAAAAGAAAGAGGTTATAGTGGTTCCAACGAGAGAAAAGTGTGTATATTAAAAAGAAGAGAAGAGAGGTGCCGCAAACATTTTTGGGTGTAATGTGTATTTTTTTTAAAAAAATATTATGCTTTATTTTCCATAATTTTACTACACGTGTTTCTGGTCTTGCGACCTTCTTCAGGTAAAAGGCGGTGATTTCCACATATTATTTAAAATAATTAATTTTTTTCTCCTTTATGTTTTTCAATGTTAAATATTCTCGATATGCGACATTCTCTGTTTTCAAGAAAGAAGAAGAAGAAGAAACAGAAAAAGAAGATGGAATAGAATAAGAAATAGAAGAAAGAGAAGAAGAAGAAAGAAAAGAAGAAGAAGAAGCAGAAGCAGAAAAAGACACAGAATGAACAAAAGAAGAAGAAACAGAAGAAGAAGAAACGGATGAAGAAGAAGAATCAGAAGAAGAAATAGAATAAACAGAAGATGAAAAAGAAATAGAAGAAATAGAATAAACAGAAGAAACAAGAAGCCATAGAAGCAACAAAAGAAGAGGTAGAAGAAGAAGAAACAGAAGAAGAAGTAGATTAAAAAAAGAAATAGAAGAAAGAAACAGAAGAAAAAGAAACAGAAAAAGAAATAGAAGAAACAGAAGAAGAAGAAATAGAATAATCAGAAGAAACAAGAAGCGATAGAAGCAACAAAAGAAGAGGTAGAAGAAGAAGAAACAGAAGAAGAAAGAAACAGAAGAAAAAGAAACAGAATAAGAAATAGAATAAACAGAAGACGAAAAGACACAGAAGAAATAGAATAAAAAAAACAGAAGAAGAAGGAGAAGAAATAGTATAAACAGAAGAAAAAGAAAACAAAGAAGAAACAAAAACAACGAAACTACAAACTGATGCGCGAAAACTCGATCCCCGATATAACATTCACCGATGTGAGAAAACCTAACACTCTGAGCTAATACTACATTCATATAAAAAACAAACGTATCAACAAAAAAAAATAAAACGTTTTGATAATGCTTTATGACTTTCGAAAAAGCTCTCCTGAACCAAAGAAAAATAAAATAAAAATTCTTTAAAATGAACTTTCTCTGGACTTTATATGAAGAAGTTTTGTTTCACGGTATTTATTTTCGCTACTGTTTATGTAGCTGTGCATTTTCCATCGATGCAAATGGTTGGTGTTTGTTTTCTTCCATTAAGCCTTGTATCGTTCTAAGGTAAATTTAGCAAATACCAGCAAGTGGAATGTTCTCATTTAATTAACATGAAGGCTACGGGCGTCGACTTTCGAACAGAACAATAAGGTGAAGAAATTAGTAGCTAATAAAACGGCAAAAGTGGATTGCCAAAGTAAGTAAATCAAAGAATAGACATGGCGAACAAACGCAATCAAAAAAGATTGCAAATCAAACGAATTCAAAGAAACGTTTTACAACTTAAGTGTGGATATAACAGGTGAAAAGGAAAAAGAGATGAAATTAAAACATAAAATGTGTTAAATACAACGTTGATAAAAGAAGAAAAACGCACGGATAAAAAAAAGTAAAGAGAAGAAAAGAAAAATAGAATTCTTAAAAGAAGGTTCAGACGTAAACCGAAGGAATAGAAAAGGAATATGCTGAGAAGAATATAGGAAGAAGACGAAAAATAAATATCGGAAAGAGTACAATTTCGAAAAAAAAACAAACAACAACAAAAAAAAAAAAACAAATGCGAGAAAAAATAAAAAAAAATAAGAAGAACAAGAACTACTACAACAACAACAACAACAATCAAGAAAAAAAAGCAAAAACTAACTATGAAGACAATCGAGGAATGGAAGGTTGAAGAGAAAAAAAGTCGTTAAACATTGTCACCTTGGTATCAATGTGTCAGTTTTGTATACAAAAGTAAACAAGTACGATTGATCATTGTCGTTGTGAAAAAGAGAAAGATGCATGAGGTGATAGGTGAGAGAACTACTTGCTGGAACTGGTCACATAAATTAGTTTTTATTGCTTTATAATTACGATCTGCATAGAAAATACAAAAAAGTAAGACCTTGAAAACAATGAAACTTCAACATACATCAATGTTAGGCAAATTAATGAAAAAGTGGGGAAAAATCTGTGTGACGCGTTTCGTCCTTAAGGACGAAACGCGTCACAAAGATAAAAGACTAAATTAATGTTTTTGGTGATGGAATTATATATGTGTAGGAAGGGAAGGGGAAATATAAGAATACAAACGTTGGTTATAATTATGCACAGACAGACAACGTTGGAAACGCTGAAATTTAATTTTTTTTAATTTATTTATTTTAGGTTGTGTCTGGGGTTGTAGTCTATGCAATTTCATTCAGTTTCCTTATGTTTTCTTATCATTTATTATCAAGTATTCCACATTATCATAATAGAAGATCTACCATATTCTCTCATACATAATTGTCACAGGAATAAAACCAAGACAGGAATTGCCGCGATATCACATTGATCACCAAAGTTAAGCAAAGTCATGCCTGGTCAGTAACTAGATGGGTGACCACTCAGGAATACCAGGTGCTGTAAGGTTTGATGTGCGGACGGTGTGATGAATATCGTTTCGGAATTGGAAATCGGACAGTCGAGTTGCAGTCGGGTTTGTTATATTCTCTTGGGAATGGTTTGAATCCACCTTTTCGCCCCAGATATTGTGTTAATTTGTTGGACTGTATCAATAAATCATCATTATCTCCAAAAACTTCTTACAATAAAAACTATTTTCTGGCTTTAAATAACCTATAGGTGGTGCAATAAGTCTCTCAAAGCGACCAAGAAGCCCATCAAAACACGCTTGTTTCCTTTAATGCGATTTTTAAACTCTTTAAATGTTGACACTAGAGATCTGCTATAGTCGTAGAATTCTTGTAACTGGTATCGATTTAATGTCGACCACACGAACGCAATCTCAGCAAGCACTTATCAAACTTTCATCGGAAAGAGGTCCATATCAAATTGACCTTTTGTTTGTATGTTTCTACCAAGTCATTGTCTATGTCGCTTTATATCGTTACAAATTTATTTACTTAAAATTTTCTTGATAAAAATTCTTTCCTATAGCGGAAATATCAATACACAATCAAACAAATTCAGATTAGTTTAGGTTACGCAATATTGGTTGATCAATTTGTTTTATACATATTATCAACCCTTTGTGGGTTATTTAAATTCGAAACATATTTTTTATTGTAAGAATGATTCTTTTTTGTGAGTGAATAATGCATAATGCATAATTTTTGGGAGATAATGATTTTCTCAAATACGTCATTAAAGAAAAAACAAATTTTAAATAAATGGGCATAAAAAATTAACGTTTGTTTTGTTACATTTCAAGCAATCTTCAATATTTGTTAATAATTTAAATCGATTTATCTCAAACACCTCATGAGCGGAATAACTTTTTTGAAACTTTGAAGTCGGCAGATAAATTTTTGAACTTTTTGTTTTGATTTGTTTATTATCATTGTAATAGTCATGTAGAATCACATTCCTACATTTTTTTTTAAATCTCAAATTTTCTGCAAGTTAAACACATAGAGGCTCCCAAACAACTATAACAACTGATGCATTCTGATTGGTTGAAAAATATTAATTAAGTGTTATCAACTAGTTCCGAATGTACCAACCCAAATTTTGACCTCTAGTTGACGCCACAAAATGTAAAGATGTTCACGATCCACCCACGTGACCAAGAGAACTAATAAAAACGAAACTTCGACGCCACTTGGTCAGTAGGCCCTTAAAATATTCAACTTGTTCACTTGACTTCATTGGAGATCGACTCAACAACAAAGGAGACAAAGCAAATTCTTCAAAACGACAACGAACCTTGTCAACCAATTCCAGACTTAACTTTAATTACTAAAATTAACATAAATCCAGCTTGCGAAAGAACGCTCACTTCCACAACAAGCATCTCCGGTAAAAGAGCGACAACTCTTTAAAAATCAGTGAGTCAAGAACAATACTCTTTTTTGTATTTAATACAAAAAAAAATAACTGTTTAATTTTCCTACAACAACAAATATACTTAACTACACCTTCTCATTTTCGTAAAATCAGTTCAGCAACTTAAATTCTTTCAGTATCACACACCAAAGAACTCTAAAGTGTTTTAACAACTTTAGCACAATATATTATGTATTTGTTGTGTTTATAAAAAGATATTTATTGTTGAACAATTTCTTCAACTTGATTATTTCTCTTGTTGTTGTCTTTGTTACATTTGATATAGTAAAAATAATAGAGGGTTAGTTTTATTTGTATTTATAACCAATACAGATTGGCGAACCCACTATAGTCACTTTTTTCAACATAAATCTGTCTAAACATGCCATGACACGCACTTGAAGGATCAAATGAATGCAAATGTTTACTTTTGTTTTACGATTAGCCTCTGTCAACTCATGGGTAACCGATTTTCCAAGTGTAGACATCTTTCAAAGTTACTCGTTAAATGAGTTGTACTCAGATTTCTTTTAGCTAATTCTTCAACTATAACAACACTATTTCTTTTGACAAAAATGCTGGCAATTGTTCAATTCAACAGGACGGTATATTTGTCTCTTATCTCTTAAGCTGAAAATAGCCTTCAAGGCATAATTATCAGTTTCTTCTGTTTAAAGAATCTCGCGAACATCATGGATATTTCAAGTCGTTTCTGCAACAACCGTGCCTTTTCTAAACTTACAGAACATAATGTGTTTCAAGTTCTTCGTATACATTTCTGTTGTTAGGAGAGTCTTGGTCAAGTGTAAGTTCAACTGTATGGTCACAGCATAAATTATTTGTTTAAAACTGCACGAACACGTAGTAACTTATATCTCGGTTATTTAAACATTTTCGAATAGTAAAAATATCTATCTGAATGTCTGAGATGAGCAGTTATTATTTACAGTATTTACATTTGAACTAATGTCATAGTTGTTGTTAGTATCACAACGTTTTTGTCACTATATTCTCCAGTCTTCTTGAGGTGTCTTTCGGTCCGGATAACCTTTAGGGTATTTCTTACAGAGTCCTTTTGTTCAATCTACGTGGGTAGATTCTCTTATTCTGCTGTCCGTGTCTAGAGATATCTATCGAAAATTCCGTGATGGTTATTTGGACCAAAAGACACCTGAAGAAGGTCAGGTCGAAAAACAGTTGAAGCTTTGTGTGTAAACTTCAGAGAATTTCGAACTGAACCCTTTATTTAATCTTCTTTAGTAGCCACTAGTCTTATTTAGTATAAACTAGTCTTATTTAGTATCCTAAGAACAGTGTATGTTCTGCTTTAATAAGTCCGGGATGTGCTATCAGAAGGGAGGAACAGAGGGGCGCGTGTTGTCTGTTCACTTCTTAAAGGCAAAAAGAGGCCAAGAACATAGCAAGGAGACTTGCCGCAATTGGAGGGTCCTTCGACCAATCCGGAACCCCTTACATGTAGGGTTCAGCCACAAATTCTACTTCTATGTGTGTGTTCTGACCAGCGTTTAAGTGTGTGTTAAAAGTATGTGCGTGTGCGTGTGTGTTAATTCACTACAATCGCCAACCCCATCGTTGTATCCACGAACACTCTTTCTTGAGTGCAATGGGGAAGATTTGGAGACAGTGTTGAAACCATCGGAACAATCTTCCCTCATAGCTTTAACAGGAAGAGAACAGATACTACCCATTGAATCTGTATTTGCTCGCCTTCCTATAGTGGTATCTACTAACTCCCTCTTAGGTTCAATGAGGGAGGCAGGGTTGAAATCCCCGGAACCAGTTTTCCCCCATAACGATAAAAGGAAGAGAATTCTTTTCGCATTTCGTTAACCCACAACTAATAAACTGCGTTGAGCTGACCTATGGATAAACTCTGTTGCGAATTCTTAAGATGCAACCAGTCTTCACAAAGATCCAACCAAAGATAGACGATTAATTTAAATAATAATAGCAATTCATTATTGTTATTTTAATTCTGTCGCTTCTTTATTCCGACACTTGACAATTTTATTTCAGTTCTTCATTAGTGACCTCGTACTTCAATAATAGTACTTTCCTGGTCAGTACAAAGTTCTTTAAAATAGTTAAACCGGTTTCTCCTTTGTGCCATATCTCCTCTCACCAAGTATAAAACATTCGCCATCTTTCTTTTATATTAGACATCTGTTTATTTCGCGAGATAATGGTAGGATCCACTTTGTTTAAAATTTAGTCCTTTTTTGAACAGTGACTGGAATGGCTTAGCAGTCCAATCTTTGCACCACAGACTCTTCTACAAGTGTGACTGACGAGGCCGGAATGTGAAATGAAGATTTGGGATTGATACCTCTAATTCTTGCGTTGCCTTCTAACCTCTTACTGTCAGTTTCGCTTTTTCTCGCCCTTCATGATTCCTCTTTAATATAATGCCAGCTGTTGTGGTCGTTTGTTACCTGTTTCCAGCTACTTAGATCGACACCTGTGAATTTCAGATCCTTCTTAAAGCCGTGCTTGAAACACTAATATTTATAGACCAATCGATTAATAAAAACGTTCTTTACTATCCTCTTACTATAAGATTTTTTTATTTGTTTTGTAAGTCTGAGTAAAGCATATAAAAATATCTTTAGTGAGTCACACACAATGCATTAATTATCAAGTTGTAAATAGAATATGCAAAAATAAATAATAGCTTTATTTAACAGGCGTACACGTGGCGACAAGTACTTTTGATTGGCTAAAAAAGACAAGTTTAAAAAGTTGGTGAGGTCAATCCAGCGAGGACGACTCAGTACTTCACTAACTTTGAACTACGATATTCATTATTAATCGTCAATAGGAGATAATTTAGTGAATTATGCGTATGTGAGCGGCTGTGTGTGTGCGTATGGTGGTTGTGGTGGTGGTGGGGGGGAATATTGATTCTTTCAAAGTAGCTTGTTTTCAAGCCTGAAGACGAAACATAATTTGACCTTTTACAATGTCACGAAATTCGCCATCAGAAAATATGGCATTGATCTCGTATTGGACACTGATCACTGTTATCGATTACTTTAGTAAGTTTGATTCTTTTTGTTACTACGCTGTAGATAGCGTTGGAGGCGTGAAATGTCAAATTTTCCTTTTTCTTTACTGCTTTTCTTTCAAACACCGTCTTAATCGGACTGTAACCATTTTTTAAAAATATATCTGAGGTGTTTCACAAATTTTAAAACTGTTTTAAGAGTTCAGGCTTTAATAGTAAAAAAAAAGAAGGTATGTTGATGAAAAGTTTAGACATTTCCGAGAATTTTCTAAAACGTCGTGTGATTTGTTTTGTGAATCAGAGATACAAACGAGAAGTGATGGCGCGCTGATATGAGACCTGAATTTCACCTAAGAACATGATTCACCAAAAAGATAACATCTTAGAGAAAATGGTTATTTTGGAACAAGAAATCGGTACAGCGGAACATTTTATTTTCATAAACGTATAAAAAATTTGATTCAGGTGTAAGAAGTGAAATTCATGATTTACCTGCAAAAAGCCATTAAAGCGTGATCACTTGTGATTCTGGTCTGGTTCGACTGAGATCAGGCTAATAAGAGATGAATTAAAATTCTGGAAATGAACCTGATTTTGTCAATGCTTACTGGGTTTGACAATTTTTTCCTCGTTATCCGCATATGGAGCAAGAGTGAGGATTGTGGGATGAGATCACTGTTAGATTGGTTGACCTTTTAGATCTCGCTCTCGCTTCTTGAAGACGATTAAAACTAGTAGATTGAAAACTGCTGAATCCACTAAAACACGTTGACCTCCACTCTACCCGCTCCAAGGCTAAGCGCTCGAGAGTGTTATGAGGTATATTGACAACTGATTTTGTTTGTTTTTCAGCTTGTCTTTGTATCTAAGCCATGGGCGTCTTACATTCCTGTAGCCCTGATTTAACTGGCTGTACATTAGGATCTTGGGTATCCTGTCATCAGACATTCTCAAGACATGACCAGTCCACCGAAACCGAGACTGTGTGAGGAAAGTCTCGATTTCTCCAATATTACACCTGTAAAACAGGTCTACATTAGATGTCCTATCTTGAAGGCTGACTCCACAGATGGCACGCAGATAGCTCTTATGGAAAACATCCAGCTGGTGTATATGGTACCTGTATGGAGTCCACAACTCTGAGCCGTACAAAAGGGTGGCAAGGACAACAGCTCTATAAACCCGAATTTTCGTATCCAGTCGAATACCCCGCTCATCCCACAAGCGATGGAGAAGTTTGCCGAAGGCACTGATAGCCTTAGCAATCCGATGCATGATTTCACTGTAGTTGACTTTGCTACCAAGATAGGTGAAAGACTTTACATTGTTCAGGACTTTGTCTTCTACTTTCAATGGTCTCTCTGAATACTGTATACTGGTGGTTTTTGTTTCTCACCACAGAATTGCTTCAGAGTAGGACAGGGTTGGTGCACAACTTCAGTTTTCTTTATGCTAAGTATAAGACCAAAGGCTTTACATGCAGCAGAGAAATGATTTATTAGATTTTGAGCTTTCTCTCAAATGATGTAACAAGAGTAGCAGCGTCAGCAAACAACAAATCACGGATTATTTGTGTACGAAGGTGGGTCTTTAAAACGCTGATGATTGAAGAGTCCAACAGTTGTTCGAAACTGAAACTTGACGCCGCTCTCTGTGTCTGCGAATGCATATTTCAGCATCACCGAGAAGAAAAGGGCAAAAAGGACGGGGGCCATGACACACCCTTGTTTGGTGCCGTTTGTGACATTAAAGATTGTGACATCATACCATCAGACACGATATTAGCTTTTATTCCCTTCATGAAAGGAGTTGATCACCTTTAGCATGTTTGCCGGGATGCTGAGTTTCCTCAAGACTTACCAAAGAGCCTCTCGATTCACAGTGTCAAAGACCTTCGTCAAGTCCACAAACACCATGTACAACTTCTGTTTTTTTCGCGAATCTTCTCTGCAACTTGACAAAGAGAAAATATGTCAATGGTGCCACGACCCGAACGAAAACCACACTGCGATTCAGGATAACAATAGGGTATATAATGATTCTGTTTAGAATCAGTCTAGCTAAGATATTGCCTGTAATTGAAAGAAGTGATATACCCCGATGATTATCACAGATACACCTGAAACACTTGCTTTTGTAAAGGTGTTTGATTTATATTCCCGTGGGACACAGCTTGCCTTCCATAATCTCCCCGAAAAGAAGATGCGACTTTTCTACCAACTTTTGGCCACCATGCTTATACACTTCGGATGGAATAGGAGCATTAGGAGTAAGTGATTTTCCAGATGAGATCTGCTTGATGGAGTCACTTACCTCTTGATAGGTAGGTTCAAAAGACAACTCCGGAATTTCTGGATTTTGCACAATTGATGTGATGGCTTCCTCATCAGTAACTTTCTTTTTCAAAAATTTATCATCCATTCGCTGTTTGAAAAATTCTGTAAATTTAATTTTACAAGATGAAAATGATCATTTACCTAATGGTATCTTAATTCCGATTGTATGATATATATATATATATATATATATATATATATATATATAACAAAAATTGTGTTTTTAAAAAATCGCCTAGAAATTCCATTAATATCTATTAAGAACAACGATGGTAAAGAGTCAAAAGATACTTAGAGCAACAAAAGATAGAAGGCTATGGAGAGCTATGATCGCCTACAAGTTTGAATGGATGGCGGAACAAAAACAAAGACGGTAAAGAGTCAAAAGATACTCAGGACAACTGGAAGTTATGGAGAGCCATGATCACCTACGTCCTGAAAGAAGAAGGTATATAAAAGAAGAAAAGTATTAGGTTGTTCGATACATAGTTTTAATCATTTCTGTTTTTACTTTTTATTTACAACGTTTCGGCCATTAGTAATATCAAAAAGCTTTCGGCAATACTGAAAGAAAAGGAAATTGCAACACCCTCACTGAATGTGTGTTTAATTTTACTCAAGACAAAGCGTAGAGATAATGAAGCCGAATGTCTGTAAATGATTACAATACGTACACAGGTCCCAAAATAAAAGGTGTATCAACAGTAATTAAAACCTATATTAATATAATGTATATCTGCCTTGGACGTTAACAGAGACCAGATATCTGTCATGCATAAATAACATAATACGATAACCTATCCCTCGCCTCTTGCACCTGTTCATGTAATACATCAATAATCGGAGTGGACAAACTTAACGAACTACGTATCATCTCATCATGTCCTCTCTCTCTCTCTCTCTCTCTCTCTCTCTCTCTCACACACACACACACACACACTTTATATATATGATAAAAATCATAGTTTTTAGATACTATATTTATGGATAGCGGCTCGGATTGAGGAATCGGAGATCCGAGTTCGGATTCTAGTCGGATCCATTACATTGACTTACGTGCTAATACCCTTGGGAAAGGTATGAATCCTCTTCTTCTCCCCTCAGCTATGAGTAAATAGCAGAACAGGCTGGGTTCTATAGCCTTGAGTGGCAACCGGTCTAGGAGAATGTCACTCTGAATTCAAAATCAGCCTTGAGAGGGTTGGGCTCTGTCAGGCTATCTTGCTCAAGAAAGTACATATGGTGCCCCTACGGCAGTGCTTCCCAAATTTGTTGTCTCTGGACTGCCTTTTCGGAATTAAAATTTGCTTGCGCCTAACCAAATTTTATGTGACAAAAGTACATTAAAAACAACAACAACAAAACAAAAAAAAAACAAACAAAAAAAAAACAGAAAGAGGTTTAAAGGAAGATAATCACGAATTCGAAATCAGAACATCATCATTGAAAACTCTCTCCTCCAATTTGCTAGCTTAGTTCAAGTTCTTAATACTTGATATAATGCGCAAAAATATCACAATGATAAAATCGGTTAATAATTATTTCTAACTACTTATACTGGGAATCATGCATGCAATTACAAGTAATCCATAATAATATTTTAAATTTTGAAATCATATTTATTTTTTGGCATATGATTTTTTAAAACTGTTTCTAAATCTTTGATTGTCTTTCAATCATTCCGCCTCACCTGCTATCCTCTTTCGCCGCATCGTTTGGGAACCACTACCATACGGGATAGAGTAATGGACGTATGACTAACATACGTATCTAATGTATTTGCAACACAAAACAATTCTTTCCTAAAAAATAAAATAAATAAAACTACATTGTACCAATGTCGTCTATGGCTTCTGTTGCCTACTGGAAAATGGCCTTCCCGATGATGCACAAACATCTAATTCGTAGCTTAAATATATAACCATTACTCTATCTTGTAGGTTAACTTGCCAGGTCACGCTTATACCGCTAAACTTATATCTTGGCAATAGAATCCCCACCAATATATAGCATATAATTTGATAGCCGGTATTCATTCAAACTTGTTTTATTGTAATCGACCGACAAAGACCAAATTCTGCATACATTTGCTTCAGGTTTTATTCACAAAAGTAAAATATAAATCCTGACTAATCACTACACTGTTCATGTTGTCTCCAGGCCCATCTACATAATAAATGCGAATGTCAGTGTTTCACTGTGTCACACTCTTTCAACTTTACTCCTACAGGCCGTACCCCAACATATCATACCATTTTGGAATCAGGCCGACTCCGTGAGCAAATTAAAAACATTGCCGGCCGGATCCGAAACCGCAATCCTGAAATTTTGGATTCCCAAGTTTTCATTATTATTGCGTTTGTTTTCGGAATCCGCCATCTTCGTTTCTACTGATAAATAAAAGACAAAATGTGACAAAAAAAATAATTATAATTAAACAAACAAGCATCGCCTGTTAATTTCAGTTAGGCAGCAAAACTAGATTGACTTCATATAATTGGGTATAAATTAAGGGTGCAGAAAAGAGCTTAAAAAGCGGAGGTGTGTTACTAAATTCTTTAATTCGGAAAAATGAAACTAGTTGAAATACATCAATACTTTCTGAGCTTTCGCCAAAATCTAACTGCAGATTTAAGCACCGTTAGGCGGTGGGTAATGTGCTTCCATTGCGACAACGATGGGTATGAAGAAGTGGGTCGCTTCAGCAAGCGAAGATTCTTCCCTGCGCAGTATGCAAACTTTTTTCTGCTATAGTATTTTATGGAAATGAATACGAGCTATTACTTCCGGAGGGTCCCTCATTTGTCCACACACACACACACACATATATATATATATATATATATATATATATATGTGTATATATATATATATATATATATATATATATATATATATATATATATATATATATATATATATATATATATAGCTAGACTGAAATTACATTCAAGCATGAACAAACTATTGTCGTTCGGTGTTGACCTCAGTGTCCACTTTTATATTTACATGCGGTCTACCCCTAAATATAGGATAGCTTAGAATTTTGTTTTTAATATATATATTGTTGAAACTTGACTAATGCATGGAATAATAATACAACACAAAATGTACTTAGAACAAAATGTATTGAAACAAGAAAGTGTACACAGTATTTACATATAGTCTTTTGTATATTCTAGGGAAGACCGTTCCTGGAGAATGTGTTGATTTAATCGCAGTCGGGCAGAGTCTCTGGATTGAATCTCTTGATTCCTTTCCTCGTCTTCCCGGTACCAACCATATTTATATGGTCGGTACTCCACTATGCAAATTAAGTGGATCTTACCACAACATATATATATATATATATATAGTTGGATTGATGTATCACTGATATTGAGCGCTTTCCAATAAGTACCGCGCATATATAATATATAAATAATTTATATATATAAAAAATGCATATATATATATATATATATATATATATATAGACATTTTATATATACTTCGCTCTCCCACGGGTTGAGGACTCGCGCTGTTCTTTTTTGTTTTTTTAAAAATGGATAAATTTGACCTAGGATACTCACTGAAAAACATCCCTATACCCACCCAATGTTCGTATAAACTTCAACTAACAGAGAAAATCGAAAGTCTCATAAGAAGAATGAAATGGAAGGCATAGTTCTTCTTCAACGACACAAAAAACGAAATAACTGAAAAACCTGAGACATTTGACTTCAATACAAGGAAATGACCACCAAAATGTAAAGAAATGCTAAAATTCGAGGAGGACATGACAAATATAGTCAGAAACTTTAAGTTAAAAACACTTGGACAATTTCCAGAAGAAAATTATAGAAGACAAGAAAAAAATAATGAATTCCAATAAGGTATTCATATTGGCTGACAAGACTATAAACATATACACAATGGAATCCACAGCCTACAATAAACACATAACTAACATCACACATTTATGCAAGAAGACAACCGCGAACGCAAAAAACACGATAAACCAAAAAGCTAAAGATATGGCCGTCAAATTAAAAATAGATGAAAGGAAAAACCGCATAGCCGAACAACACGCTTTCATGACAGCAAAAGACCACAAAACCAACTTCGTGAAAAAAACCCACATTCTGCCTAATCAACCCTGCGAAAAGCGAAATAGGAAAAATCAGCAAAAACATATTAGAAACTATCAACACCAAGCTAAGGGAAAAATTAGGACTTAACTAATGGAAAAATACCAAAGCTGTCACAGACTGGTTTACAGAAATAAAAAAACAAAGACAAAGCTTCTTTCATCTAATTTGGCATAGTGAATTTCTACCCATCCATCACGGAAAACATATTGAATGACGCTATAGAACGAGCACAAGAACATGTAAAAATTACAGACGGAGATATTGAAATAAACAAGTACTGTCGTAAATATCTGTCGTTCCACAATAATGAGCCATGGCCAAAAAAAAAAAAAAAAAATACGACCTATTTGATGTAACAATGGGTAGCTACGATGGACCATTTGTGAATTAGTAGGCATATTCATCCTCTCATATCTAGCCAGGATCCTAGAGAAAATAGACACGGGACTATATAGAGATGACGGACTTATCCTGATAAGAGAACCCAGTGGCCACAAATTAGACAGATTTAGGGGGAAAAAAATAGTAAACGCCCTAAAAACAATTGGATTTAAAATAGAAATAAATGCAGATATAAGAACAGTAAATTTCTTATACGTCACTCTCAACCTGAACAAAAACACATACGAACCGAACAAAAAAGATAATGACACCCCAATTTACGTACACACATTCTCCAACTATCTACCTTCAATCTTCAAGCAAATACTCATATCAATCAGCCGCAGGCTATCAGAAAACTCATCAAACATAGACATTTTCAATAACAAGAAAACGCCATATGACGAAGCACTAAAAAGTGGATACACACAACAACTACAATACATACCTCCACAACCGAAACACAAAAACAGAAACATTATCTGGTTTAACCCACCATACAACAAAACCCTCAAAACAAATATAGGAAGGACATTCTTAAACTTAACAGAAAAGCACTTCTCTGAAACAAACTGATCAGCAAAAATATTCAACAAAAATAACGTTAAAATCAGTTACAACTGCGCAAAAAAAAAAAAAAAAAAAAAAAAAAATAATAGGAATTTTACCTACCATAGTCTTACATAGACCCCCATCATAAAAAAAGAAAACAGACGGATAGAAGATCTGTGAACGTGTGTGTATACGTATATACGTGAGTGCGAGAAAACATTATTCGGTAAACAAAATAGACGAACGGTCTGCGCGCTGACACCACAACTGACGAAAGTTGTTCACTACACAATCCAACATTGAATACAGCGACCAATTGCGTACGTATGTACGCAACGGCACATGGATGCGCATATATGCCCAGTCCCACACTGTTCATATATGTTTATGTTTGTGTGAGCACCAGTTAGTGAGCGTGCGTCTATATATGTCTGCGTCCGTCAATGAGTGAATGTGCGTGTATGTTTGCGTACGTATGAGTGATAATCCGGCGACAATTTTGACTCCCACTTCCATAAAAACACCGATATACGCAACCATATATGAATCCAAAATTTAAATAGCGCGAAACCCAGGGTCACAAACTCATACCAATCCAACTAAATATGTCAGCTCTATCACTGATATTGAGCGCTTTCCAATAAGTACCGCGCATATATATAATATATAAATAATATATATAAGAAATTAATCCAGACACATTATATATATATATATATATAAAGTTTCGTTAAAACGTTTGACAAGTTACTGCGGTTAAGTTTTTTATTTAATTTTTCTTGTGTTATAATTTCTGGACGTAAATTATTTAGAAATTGTCTGAGTGTTCTGTATATCAAAGTGCTTGCAGCTATACTTTTTTTTTAGCTATTATCAAGGAATATTTTATTTTTACTTTTAACTGAATGTATGGATTGTTATATATATATATATATATATATATATATATATATATATATATATGTAAGCAAATATATGGATATAGATCCGATAGTATGAAGAAAATATACTGAAAAAAACAAAAAAAATCCTAATATGCGATTATATATTAGGATTTTGTTTGTTTTTTTCAGTATATTTTATTCATATATATATATATATATATATATATATATATATATATGTTGAGTTATAGGAATGTTTTATTTTACAAACATGGTCAGCACATTGTAGCCGTCTTAATAGTTGATATTATTGAGTGTTAGCTTTTTCTTTTTTTATTAATAATGCTTCCATTATTTTTAGCTTTTTTTTTTTTTACCTGTGAATGAAGCTATTTATATTTGTATTGCCAACAAGTATGTTACGGATAGAGTTTGATATAAAAGTATAGCGCTCGGAAATAGAAAATATTTGGATAATTTCTACATAATTTACTTCCAGAAAAGAAGAAAATTATAAGAACACAAGAAAAATTAACACTTGATAAATCCCTTTGCGAAATTTTACATTGTTATGAGAGACCGCAAACAAAAAAAAATGCCTCCTTATTGATATGGCAGTACCTGCAGACTGCAAAGTATCTTTGAAGATCTCCAAAAAGCTATCAAAATTCAAGGACCTTGAAATCGAAATCTTAAAAATGTGGCACATGGGAACATCAACAATCCCTGTTGTAGTTGGAGCCCTCGGATTGGTTGGAAAAGATTCTAGTAGACTCATTGAAGGGATCCCAGGAAACCACTGCCTTAAACTAAAGAAATACAAAAAAAATTGTTCTTACGAGTATAGCCCACACCTTACGAAGGGCTTTATTTATGTAAAATATGTATGTATGTATGTATGTATGTGTGTGTGTGTTTAATTCGTCAGTGGAAAATGTCAGGATGCCATTTTTGACCTTAGGTCTCTAGGCGGGACCCAGAAAGAAATGTGTATACACCAGAAATCAAAGGAAATAATAATAATAATAATAATAATAATAAGAAGAAGAAGAAGAAGAAGAAGAAATATTTTAAAGATAAAGTGTTGTTTAAATTTATTTACGGAGAGGTAAAAAGAAAAAGAAATTATGGACCTCCAATCTATATCTATCTATCTATCTATCTATCTATCTATCTATCTATCTATCTATCTATCGAACAATAAGATTGTGCAGCAATAATTTTCCGATAATGAAGTCGCTTACCTTGAAAATCAGCAGAGGAATTCCGAGCCTATATTTAGTTTATATAACACCTAATTGTACTTGTATAAATAAATTATAGGAGGAGTTGCCACAAAACTTGGCCCAATCCATTTCTCTAAAAATCAATTAATATATTTTTTTATTTCTTTTTCTTTCTTTTTTTTAAATTTTTTTTTTTTTTTTTTTTTTTTTTTTTGAGGTGCTTCTTGGTTAGGTCGAGATCTTATCAAATCTTATCAGATAGATAAGCTATGCAGATCCAATTAATAAATAAACAACTTTTAAGAATGATTGGAAATCATGTACAATTGCACAACAGAGAAAGTGTCAGGGTGTGGATGGTGCTATTTTTCTCTTTTTTTTTAAAGTTATATGATATGAACCAAAGTTTTTAAATAAATAAAAGAAGACAACTTTTTCTTACCTTTCTTGTTGCTGTTGTTGGAGCATCAACTCACACACATAAAAAAAAGTTTTTGTTACCCTTGGTAACCAACTTTGATGCAGAGAAGCCACCACCGGCTAGCAGACAGCGAAATGTTTACACTTCGGTTATTTTCGTGAAATAATTTTTCGGAGTTTACCGATTTTCATTCAACCCGCTTTCAGCTGCTGCTGCTTTTAGTATCAAACTTACTGACGTTGTCGGTAATTTCCGCAAATCGTTTTCGGTAAACTCCGGTCAGTCGACAAAATGGTGGCCACGCGTCTGGAAGTCAACATGATGCGATTGTTAAGTCGCTGCGAGGAAAAAGTCAAAGAGAAGAAACTTGGAGATTGGAGACTAGAAAAGGTCTGTGTGGGTTAGGGTCCAAATATAAGTAACTGTTAGGTTTTATATATGTGAGTTTTATTGGCAAAATTTTAGTGCCAGGTATGTACCGGCGGATGAATTTTTAAACATTTTTTTTTTATTTAGAAGAAAAACAAAGTTGAAAACATTACTAAAAAATATGCTTACTTGATTTAAGCTTAAACTTAAATAATATCCTCCAAGTTACGATTTTATAATTAATCTTTTCCCTTACTGTTTGTAAAATTATTAACTTGTTACTTAGAATAACGCATTTTTTAACTGTTTGTTTTGAAAACAACCTGCTCAGCTGAGATTTTTTTTATCGAGTTGTGTGGTTTAAAAGATGTATTTTTAAACGACGAGAAAGTGATTAATTTTTTTTTAAACTAAATATTGCTAAAAAAAAAAAAAAAAAATTTCCGTGTTGTATATTTTTATTAAATAATATTGCAGTGTAACCAAAATTTGAATCTGATATGGATTTTATTTTTGATTTTGACAAGGTGAAGAAAAAGACTGAAAAAAAAAAAAAAGAGATGATTTGCTGAGTATTCTTTTCCTTTTATCATGTGCTGTATCTGTTCAGTACATGACATAGGTGATCATTACTCTCTACAACTTCCTATCCTTTGTAATGTTTGTTACCTTACTTACTATCACCCATTCCTTGTTCGACCATCTATTTTTATTTTTTACACAAGTTTTCACTGCCCTTCAATATGTCCCGTGAGTGTCAAATTCACCAGCCCTTCTATTCTTATTGTGTCCCTGAAGTCTAAAAAATGTTAACTTAAAATTAAAAATGAACAGTATTCTTCGATTATCCGAACTTAAAGAAAAAAAATTGAAATCATCCCATCATTTTTCAGTTATGAGTGTATGGGGGGTTGAACGGCCTCGATCGAATCAACCCGTATTATTATTTTTTTTATTTATTTTAATGTGCTAACAAGGAATAATCAAACAAGAAGACTAACATTCAACAAGAAAAGCGTTTATATTGCAATAACAAAGTTATATGATGAAATTGAAATGAAATGACGCGGAAATTTATACTGAGTTGCAGAAATTAAAAGTTGATATTTTATACACAAAAATGTTTTTTATGGCAACTAAAAAGTCTTTTTGTTTAGTGTGTTCAAACAAAGTGTATGCCAATAATGTAGGATTTGTAATGAATAAATCAGTCTGAAGTCAAACTGTTTTAACAAATCTTAAGAATTTTAATATTAAGAATGCGGTAGAAGTTGTCTACCTTTATCTGTTAAATTGATTCTTTGTCAGAGTTTAAAAGGTAAAATATTTTTATCTGAAATAAGATAATAGTTCAAAATTACTTGACGAAAGTAAATACCAGCCGAAAGGAAAGCTGTCAAAGAAGAAAGTGTTGTTCTTCCACAAAAGGTTTGTCGTAGATAATTCTTGAAAGTTTGTTGAGTGAGAGAAATACTTGAATATAAGTTAAAGATCAAAAGTTGTGATTCATGTTTAAAGAGAAATTTTACACTTCTGAGTTGATTTGGTATAAATTATAGAGAATTCCTTGCCAAGCAATCTGTTGAGTAAAAATGTGCTGAGAGTGAGTTTTGAGGCCTGTGAGCCCTCAAGCTAACAGTTGCAAGATAAGTTATTACTGATGAAAAATTCCACGGTTGGTAATAAATGTCAAACAGTGAGAAATGCATTCAACAACGATGTATATTGTAGTTAAATTCTCGTTGTCTTACTGTTAAAAGTTGTTAAGTTTTTGTGTCCTTGTTGTTGGAGGAGTGAATGTTCATAGATGCTTGATGTTCATATGTACGTGTGCGTGCGTGATTCATAGCGTTTTCCCCAAAGGGAGAAAACACAACCTCTCTACTGAGCTACATCTTGTATGTGAGAGAAGGCAAGAGAAAAGAGGAAGGGTGAAGATGTATCCAAATATTTATAATTAATGTGAACCATGTGATAGGCTACAAATTGCTTGGCTCAATTTGTGTTTTAACTCTGGTCAGAAACTAGGTTGATTCGATTTGGACATAGTTGAGAACAGGTGAAAAGTAATTTTTAGCATTTGTTAAACAATCAAAAATCAGACTTAAATAGAAGCTTCTATGATCTACTTTTTGCACAAAATTTGCTGTTGAAAGAAACTATTACATAGAAAAAGCATTGAAATCTTTTTTGACCAATAGTATTTGCTGAATTGAAAATAATAATAATTTAACACTATCAAGTGGTAGCAGAATGCTAAAAGTGAAAGCCATCCTAATATTTAATCACAGATCAGAGTTTTGAGAATTTGGAAAACCATACTCTACATTCGATAAAAAAGTAATGAGATTATACTTGACAAATGTTTAAATTAGTTGTATTATTGTCAGCCAGAAGCTACCCTTACAAATACCTTGGATGGTAGGTAATGGCAGAAAACACAAGGCCAGTCAAAACAAAGATTAATACATTTTTTTCAGAAAAAATAAACTGAACAAAACATTTGAAAATGTTATTCAATGATATAAATCTTAAATTTTCATAATTTTTTGATAATTTAAGTATTCAATTATACAGAATTTTGAATTACCCATACATATTTTTTGACTTCTGTGCCAAGGTGTCCAGATCCTAATCGAGAAAGTACTCTATATAATCAATTTAGGACCTAAATTTTAGGTTAAGATTTGATTATCTAAAATAACTGGCTTTTTTGTATGAAAATGCATTTTCCTTATGTAGTTAGTTTTGCTTTGTTCAAATATGACATTAATTTTTTTATGAAATTTTTCTTTTTTGCAAAAAATGAAGTTGATGACTGATATTTAATGTGTAAATTGCATGCACAACTGGTGCCTGACTCTGTCCATTTATGCAAATCTGTTGGCAAAGGTGTACCCTAATTCTGTGTCACTGATCATCATCATCATCATCATATATGTGCTGTGACCCTTCAGGATGTAGATGATCATGGCTCTGTTGGTACATCTAGAAAAAAAAAAAAACAGTTAATGCTATGCTCATTCCCTGTCACCTGCACAAAAAGAATTATTCTTAAAATCTAAAATATGTTTTAGCTTTAAATAACTCCAAAAGGTTTCATATCCTGTAAAATAAAAAATAAAATAATATATTGGAGTTGTATATCAAGGTTTTATTGCCACTTTGAACATAGCATACCTGACTAAATTTGAAAGAGGAAATAAAAGACTTTAAGATCAGGTAGAATCTGCATATACTTTGATTTGGCATTCTCATATTATGATAGAAAACTAACAAAGGTCTACTGATATTGTGAGGTACTGCTGGAGCGGTAATGACACTTAACTGATCCCAGCATCATTATCTATTAAAGGCTGAAAACATTATTGCTGTTTTTGCAATTGTGGTTGTAAAAATTTATATATATAAATGATATAATATATGATTCTTACCCCCCCCCCCTCAATGTTAAGTATTGTAATAAAAATAAATTTAAAAGCATTCCTGTCTCTCCCTTCCCTCTCTAATTTCGACCATGTCTGTCACACTATCACTCACCACTCTCTATATCACCTTACATAAACTTAATATTGCCCTTCAAAAGTGTAAGTTTAAATTCATTTTTTCATCCTTGGAAGTGAGGTCTGATGATCCAGAGAAAAAGAAAATCTCTGGTGAAATAAATTATAACAATAGAACCTTAAAGTGGTCTGTTTTTCTTTAAATAATATATATATATATATATATATATATATATATATATTGAATTCTTTTGTGTCATTTATCTGACCAAAGTGCCATTAGGGAGCACATTAACAAGCAACACAAAAATTATAATATATAGCACCTTTCTAATAATACTAGAATACTTTATGAATCTAACTGTTTAAAAAAAAAAAAAAGGATTATTCAAGTGATTTACATCCAGCTTATGCAACCATTCATAAACAAAAATAACTATAGTCTGATACTGTGTATTCTGGAATGCATATAGAAAAAATATTTTAAATTATTACATGTTATTATGCATTGTTGTCAGATGACTTGCTGTGTTTCATTTAGTTTAAAAAAACCCCCAAAAACCCATCACTTTCAAAAACAAAGTACTGTTTAAAATATGCCTTTCTTTTCACATATAAGCTAATAATATAATATGAATTTCAGCTATTTTATCTATAAACAACAGCCACATCTGCAAAAAGTTATTTACACACAGAAAAAAAAAATTAAACATAAAATATCTATTCTTTTTAATAATGTGTGTGTGTGTGTGTATGTATATATATATAAATTCACGTCCCTGGAAATTGAAGCCTTTATTTTCAAATTAAAATGTCACAAAATAAAAGAATATTACCACTACTATCATTCATAATTACAAACACAATGACACCAATTTCACAAAAGAATGTATACCAAGTGGAATCTCTTACATTTTGCCAAAAAAACAATGAAACAACTTATATATTTTTAATCCACAAGCCACTAGGATGAGTGTTAGAGAGTATGAGAAAAAATACTGTTATGGAGAGAAGACAGCAAAAGAATAGGAATTAAGAAGACAAAAGATAATCATTGACATTACATTTAAATTTTTGAAGATCAAAGTTGACTGGGAAACAAGAAGCTGGAAGAAAATTCCACAAGTGAGAAGTGCGATAGAAGAAACTGTTACAACTTACGGTTACATTTAGCCATTTCAACTATAAAATGATAAGACCTTGCTGCCAATCTAGTACAGTGCTTAAATTCATAAATTCTAGGTACCATAGCGGAATGTTTATCAGAAAAAATACCATGAAAGTATTTATAAAAAAGGCACAGTGAAGCTATGTTACAGCAATGGGAAAGTGACTGAGATGTCAGGTCAGGACCAATAACATTGCAGATTTTTCTTTGGATTTATTATATCATTCAGGATTTTATATATATAACAGAAGCACCAGACCAAATCAAAGCAAGGACAAATGGTAGACTTATAGGTACCTCCACAAAATTGCAAAAAAATCAGCATACCATGATGAAAACATGCTCCAAACATCATGAAAACAGTTTTATCATCAAAGTCTTTGTTATTATTAAGAGGAAAGATCAAAGAATATTTGATTAAAGTTTTTAATCCTTTTTAGAACATTTGAAATTTAGATTAAAAATCTTGTTTTCTTGTGTCAGCAGATGTAATATATTTTGGAACAGCAAATTTTAACATCTTTTTGGCTGTGAAAAACATTAATTTGGTAATTCTTACAAAAATCAAATAATTGTTAGATTTTAATTAAATTTTCAGGACTTATTCACAAATGAATGAAATTATGTTAAAAATGTTTTTATTAGAAAATCTTGGTAAATATATATTTTACTTAATTTTATGAAAACTTGAGAAATTCAACATGATTATTTTTAGTGACTATATTAGTTAAAAGCAGAATTCTCTGGAGAATTTCAAACACTGATTTTTTTTTTTTTGTAAAATAAGACCCCAACTTACCAAAAAACTGCTCTGAATTGAAAAGTAAAAATGCAATAAAACTAGGGCATTTAATTAGAGAAGCTTTTAATTGCATTTATGAATTATATAATATATTAAGGACATTTTTTTTCAATTAAAGATGAATGTACAAAATTTTTCATTTTTTAAAAATTTTAATTAGAATGATTTATAATATTTAAAAAATTTTTAATATTCAGTTTCTGTGGTGTAACTCTTAGGAAAGATTGTTATTATGTAAAACTATATTTACTAATCATATATTGTAAAGCTTAATACAATCTGACACCCCCGAATATTTGTAAAAGAATTTTGAATTGTTTTTGTATGTGTAAAAATGTACTGAATTTTATAAATATGATCGCCCATACACGACACTATAAGAAAGTAAGAGTGACATTTATAGTAAATTTAGAGCCCAAATTCTCTGAAATTCAATAAAACATTACAGAGAATATTTTCTTAAATTTTTAGGATTACTGTTTTTAGGATTACTTAGAAAAGACAGCAACATCATGAAAATGGCAGTGTTATAAAAAAATTCAAAATTAAAATATTGACATATTTTGCATATCATTGACGTAATGACTATATAATCTAATCTTTTCTGAAATACAAAAAATTATTTTGATATAACTTACTGAAATAAAAACAAAAATGTTTTACTATTTTAATTTCCAAAAACATTAAATTGAATTCTTCTTGTGCATTCTCACTTCAATCCATATAAATCTACGTTGATTTTATGATTTGCAGGAAAGTGCTGTATCAGTCACTTGTTAACCAAAATGGTTGACACTTTGAGCTGTAAACACAGAAAATTTTTTTAATTTATTTTTTGCTACTAGTACGTCGTTTACTCTTTTTCTAGAAAATTAATTTGGATGATAAGTATATTTCATGAAACCCTTGTGTATAAATTTTCTAAGGGAAGTAATTTTTTCTATGCGAGTTATTTCCCTTTTCTTTTTTTTTTTTTTTTTTGCGTTATCATGTATTTTTGGAAAAATATGCAAAAACTAAGGAAAAAAGAACTCTTTAGCTGCAACCAAATTGATTCAATACTTTTACCTCAGAAAATTGTATCAAATTTATAAAAATTTTATTCGGTAATTATAAGCAGAATAACTGTTGATATTTAATAATTTTCTTTCCAGAAGATGAATTTAGTGATTGTTTGGCTGGGCTACGGTTGCAGAATATTTGTTGCATCAGATTTCATGAATGCAGCAATAAACATAAACTAAAATAAGTCATATGTTTTCAATAAATCTTTTTGCTAGATCTTAGTCTTTTTTGTAGTTGGTGAATAATATGATCTGTGTATGAGTTGTTCTTGTGTTAAGACTTTGCTTTTGTACATTGTACACAAGATACTCATTATTTCAAAAACCCAAACATTTTTACATAATGTAGTTATATTTTATGTCTTAAACACATGAGATGCTAAACTTTTTAGTTAATGTGAATCTTTTTTCAGTCATTAACTCATGTTGATGTGACCCTGAGGTTATTTGCTTGTATCTCTATTTTCTTTTCCTTATCCTTTCCAGTGTCTTTATTGACCCTTTTGTACTTTTAGATTATTTATGGCTTAGTTTAATATATAAAAAAAAGGAGGAGGAATGTATAAATATTTTCAGCTGCACCATCTTTTTTTTTTTATTTATCTTTTGTTCTATTTCTGTAAAGGAAATTAATTTACTGTAATTTTGAAACACCTTTCTATTCCTATCTTTTCAGTATTTTCTATATTTTTTCTGTCTTTGTCATCCCTATACTTTTTTTTTATTTCTCCCTTTTTATCTTTTAATGTCTAGTCCACAAGACTGCCTCTGTTACTTTCATTTATATACCATACCTCTCTCTGTATATCAATATATCTGTGTGTGTGTGTATATATATATATATATATATATATATATACACACACACACCTTTCCTCTGGGTTTCTTTCCATTTTTTTCCTGTTTTCACACCCACTTTTTTCCTCTTCTCCCCTCTTCAGTTCCTTCTTGTTTAATGTAAACATGTAGGGCTCACTTAGCATAACTGATTGCACTTCAGGAGAATGGAAATGGAACTGATTCTGCATTCTGATCCTAGGTAGAAAAGTCTAACAGCTGTACATTCAAACAAGCAGAATATTGATATAGAAAATAGTCATTTACTGTTGGAATGAAGGATTTAGTTAATAAGCAAAAAAAAAAAATACAACTGGTTAAGAATTCGAAGAATGATGAAGTCACTCAATTTAGAATATAAGTATAGACAGTATATTTGATATAGAAAATATGAAAATATGCTAAGAAGGCAATCTGTCAAAGGAAAAGCAGATGCTGGATGGCAAAAAAGCCCCAACTCTGAACATTGAATATGTTTCAAGTTGAACACTTTACAATAAGGAAATAATGTTTCTGTTTGCATGACATGAAAGTTTAACTATTCCCTAACAGATTGTTTTCTTATTCCTTTGTTTTTCTTTTACAGTATATACGTGCATTAATGGAAATGTTTGAAGAATTAAAAAAGTCTCCCACGTAAGTAAAAATTATGAGTTTTATTTTTGACCCTGGCACACAACATGACCAATTGTGTTCATATCAGTCTGTCTATACTTTTCATTCTTAAATACACATCATGCATCATTTATGGTTTATCACATAAATGAATAGACCCCAAATAGGAAAAACCTTACAGAGAATATACAGTGGAGTTATTTACATTATTTACATTTGGTCTATTGTTGTTATCCCAACTTTTCAGCATTCATCAGGTGTATATTGATCTGCGTAGCCAAGAGGGAACTGAACCCATTATTTAATCCATGGGGATAGACTCTGTTCTCATTCCACTGCCCATATCTAGAGATATGCCTAGAAATGGGTTCTTAAGAACTAGACGAGATATCACTAAATTAGATTAAATAAAAGGTTTGTAATAAGAAACAAAACTGAAGTAGTATCTTCATAAAGCCATTAATAAACAATGTGGCCTATGATGGGGCTAAGAACAAATAAGAATACAAGTAAAAGAGAATATGTATTATATAGTAAAGCAAAGGTGAAATCAAGATCAATGTAAGTTAATACTTATGACTAGGTTCAGTTCAGAATTCCCTATACCTAATGAAGGTCAGAAGTCCCAATGACTGAAATGTTGTGATAAAAACAACAAAAATGAAGACAATAGTCCAAATGTAAATAATGTAGTAATAATGTAGCTTTTTTTTTATCTGGTTTAAATTCAAATCAAATCCAAGATGATTTTGAAATTAACCCAACTAATTTCTGTTTCCATATTATTCCTGCTAAGTGCATTTTCTATGCTGTTGTAAATTCTATTGAAGCCAATTAAATAATATATGTTGATTTGAAATGCAGTAAAAAAAAAGTCATTTGTAAAGAAAGTATTCCAGAGTATTTTTACATACTCAAAATTGTTATTAAAAAAATAAAATTAAGTAAATAAGATCAAATTTCAGTTAGTGCTTTATATTGATCAAGTCAACATCATTTCTGTGCCAAGGTTTCTCATCATAGTGTAATATTCTTCTAGAAAGATATCTGATGCTTAAATAATGTAGTTAAGATATTTCTATTCTTTTAAAGGAAAAAATAATGTAATACTTCATATTTCTATCTAGTCAAGTACAACAATTTAAATATCTGGTAAGTGTTTTAGCAGAAGACAGAAAGTGCAACACTGGAATCCAAAGATGCATTGGGATAGTGAAAGCTAAGCAAAATATTAAGAGACAGAAAAATTTCATTAGGAACAAAGAAAATAGTGCTGAATTGTTATGTAACGTCAGTCCTCTATGGCAGTAAATGCTGGACAATCTCTTCACAGATGAGGAAAAGACTTGAAGCAATGTAAATGTGGTTGTATAGAAGGATGCTGTCAATACCATGGACTGAACATGTGAGCAAGACCAAAAAGTTTAGAGAAAATGGAAATGAAAAGGACACTTAAAGTTAACATCAGGAAGAGACAGTTGAAATTTCTTGGGTACATAATGAAGAAAGAAGGCTTGGAAAATTTGATACTCACAGGACATGGTGAAGGCAAGAGGGACAGAAGAAAACAACACATCTAGTGAGTTTATGTAAATGGATGGAGGAACAGAGTTTAGGAGAGATAACAAAAAGGCAAAATTTATTAAAAGCCATAAAGAACAGGAAATTGTGGAGAAAAATGTTCTCTAACATTCAGAAGAGACACAGCATGTAGAAGAATAATGTGTATATAATTGAATGTTTTCTCTTACTACAGGTGAACAAGATCTGCAATTGACTGATACAAAAATGTTCCCTTTGATTATTGATATCAAATAATATCAATGTATTGTTTTTTGATTTATGTGATTTTTTTGTATTGATTTTCAGTTGCCCTTCTAAAGAAGAACTAAACAGTTATGTGAAGAAGATAGAATTTTTAAAAGGCTTAATTGAAGCTGAAAGATTGGTGAGTGTCAAAAATAAATCTAAGATGAAGAGAAATTTATCTTGTAAGCTGGAAAATAGACTTAACTCAAATTCTAATCTTGAAAATAATGAAAGGAATCACATTGAACTCCATTAAAAATAGTTTTCTTTTTTTATTAAATGTCTCTAGATATAGGGAATGTAATATTACACATATATAGCAAGTATAACTTGGATAATATTACATAAATAAAAAATATTACAAAATATAATAGTATAAATGAAAAGCTGATAAACTCTACAGTTTTTCTTGAAAATATCAAATTTTTGTTGTGAGATTATATCAGTATTTTTGTAGATGATTTTTTATCTTTTGCATGAGAATATGAAAATGAAAACAGTTCTTTCTTAAGTTCAGCCTGTAGGAGTTTAAGAGTGAGGAAGCTGTGTGAG
This sequence comes from Acanthosepion pharaonis, assembly GCA_903632075.3. NCBI lineage: Eukaryota > Metazoa > Mollusca > Cephalopoda > Sepiida > Sepiidae > Acanthosepion > Acanthosepion pharaonis. The sequence continues at coordinate 37,078 of CAHIKZ030000805.1, read as the reverse complement.
GTTCTATGAATAGGGAGGAAACATGTGAAAAGCAAAAATTCAGAATTTCACAAGTCAAGTGAGAGTAATGTGGTTTTCTTTACTAGAGGGTTAATTGGAGGACATCCCAATGTATAAATATATGAAATCATTTATATTACATGGATAGCTGAGAATCATCTGTGTGGCTCATGTTGCTGGGAATGAACTGAACTGGATTGTGCATTAGCCAACATTTTCTTTTCATTTATTTTATAAAAAGAAAAAAAACTCTTTAATCATTTCATCCCAAGCAAGGCAATAAAGCCACTAAGACCAGGGGTTGCTCTGCATGAAAGAATGAGAAAAAAGAAAAACATTATTAAGAGATGAGAACAATAAAAGAACAGGAATTAAGAAGACAAAAGATAACAATTGACATTGGATTAAAATTTTTGAAGATCAAAGTTGGCTGGAAAGTAAGAAGCTAGAAGCACAAGAGAAGAAACTTAACATCAAATTTAGTTACATCTAGCCATTTCAACTGTAATATGATAAAACCTAGCTGCCTACTGAGTACTGTGTCTAAGTTCATAAATTCTAGGCACCAAAGAGGAAAAAACAGAACAATTATGTATGAAGAAGGCTGTAGAATTGATCTGCTGGAATTGGGTAACAATATAAACAATAAGTTCAATGGTCTTCATAACTCTTGAAATGATAATGGTTCTTAAAATTTTAGACATTATAATTTCTATGCTTCACTCCCCAAGATTTAAATTTACACAGTATTTTTTCAACGTAATCTACATTTACAAAAATATTAATTCAAAAAATTTTAGAAGTGTGTCTACCCTGAAAGTAATTAATAATATTTGGTTATTAAAATGATGAAATATAAAAGTGGATCAATAATTCTGTAGCCTGGAATGTAGTTAGCTGAATTTTGATCTGAAATTATAACCATGATGGTTGAACTATATGAGTTAAGTTTATTGTTAAAGAGATTATTTTGTAAAATTAGTATTTGTTGGTTATATAATTAGATTGCATATATATATATATATATATATATATATATAAAATGTGTGTGTGTGGTGATTTCCACTTACTCAGATGCGAGCTGTCTCCTCATTCCTTGCATCACTTGTGATGGCTTTGAGATCAGCTTTTCACTTCATAGGTATCAGGCAGTTATGACAGGTAAACTCTATCCTTGATTGGCTTTATTGGATCTGTATGCCTTACAACTCTGTGTGCCACCATGTGCCTTCTCAGTTCAGATGTTTATCTGTAAATCACACTGGTATTGTCATCAGAACAATGAATTAGGTTGTCATATTTGGCACAATTTTGTGTGTGTGTATATATATATATATATATATATATATATCCCAACATACAGTCCACCTGAAGTTTTGCAAATCACACAAAACCTAATAACTTGAATTTGCTTTGAATGATTTTTGTCAAATTTTAAACAATTTAGGCATCAAAACAAAGCTTAGATTAAATTTTTAAGCAGTTGCAACATGTTTTATTAAAGCTATTGGATTTATTATAAAAAAATTGCAGTCTGAAGTTATTAGGCAGATTAAACTGATATTAGTTCAAAGCCTCTTAAATCTAATAAAAACTATGTTAATATATGCTGAAACCTGGGTAATGGAGAGGATCTAACAAATGCTGAAAAAGTAGAAGCAAAGGAAAAGGCATTAAGAATATCTCCTTTTGGGAGAAATGTAAACTAAAGTGAGTTATAGTGCAGCAAGCACTTTTTAGCAGTGCTCAGAATCTTTGAACATGCAGGATTTGAAAAAGAAAAAAGGAGGACAAAAGGTGTAGGATACTTCACAAATTGGGACCTTTCAAGAAATCTTTGGGGCAAACTACTCTTAGTAAAGCAAATATTTTAAAACATTAAAATTGGGTCAAGAAATACATGAAAATTTGACTTTTCTAAAGTTATTTTCATTTAACAAGTCTCTAGTAACATTCAATGGACCTGATGGATGGGCCAAAGGATGGATTTTATCTGATGCAGATGTGCCTGTGGCTAAAGGAAGGCAGCAAGGAGATGGCAGTGTGAAGATATGAGTTAAACTTATCAGTGCTAACTATTGTGATTTCATGAAATGGCTTTCTTTGACTGGTACAAGTCCCAGTCTTGAAGTTTCAAACCGAAGTGTCTATGCCTGATAATGCTGCTTCTCATGTATCTGTGAATTTTTTGAGCATAAAAGTTTTACAGGTCAGAAGATAATGGAACAGTCACTATCAAGTCCTGATCTGAATCCAGTCAAAAATCTATGGTCACTTGTGATGATGAAATTATATGTAGGTGGCAAACTATATGACAGCACAGCAAGCTTATGGGAAGTAATTAAAACCACCATGTTGAAAATTGAACTTGCTGAAGTAAAAAAAAGAAAATTACAAAATCAATGAATAATAGATTGCTGGCTGTTATTGAGAAGAAGGGTCACTATATTAAGATGTAAATGCTTCAAAGACTTATCATATATGCTTGTTATTTGTTATGTTATAGGTGATGATCAATTGTTGATGATTTTATTGTTATTGAAGTAAAAAGTGATTTTCTAGTTTTGCACAATAACTTTAGATTGCAGTTTTTATAATAAATCAAATAACTTTAATAAAACATTGAAACTACCTAAAAATATCTTTTTTTTAAATTTTTGTCTACAGAGCAAGTTACAGTTTAAAAGTTCCTTTGATGCAATATTTCTTTCACTTGAAGCATTTGATTTACGTCTCCAGAAGAGTCTATATATATATATATATATATAAGCAGTTTGCTAATGTTTGTTTAGAGGGCTCTTCTGATAATGTAGAAAGACTTTACAAAATACATATGGATTCACAATTTATTTTATCTAATATAAAAAATGATAATTATTCACTGATTATTTTTTTCCAGTAATTATGTTTTTATAATATTGCTTGTTCCATTTTTGTCCTTTTTTTTTTTTTTTTTTTTTAATCCTCCAAATTGTATATTTAATAATGTTTGTGACTATTAATTGTAGCCAAATGCTGCTGAAAAAATGTTGGCTGCTGAAAAGTTGACCCCTGCCAGCACATCAAATGATCCTGACCCTGTATCTGGAAAGAAGCTTTGTCATTTGACCAAAGGAAGATATGAGAAAGAAATGAGGGAAGATTTATTTGGTGGCTCTTGTAAGTTGCATGCTTTGTAATTATTCTTTTTTAAAAAAACAATTATGAACTAAGCATAGGAAAATGTCCTTGAAGACAAAGAAAACAGTTCTGAACTGTTATTTAATATCTAATTTCCCAGATGAACAATGAATGTTAGTCAATATCTTTGCAGATGAAGAAGAGACTTAAAGCAAGAGACATTTGGTTCTGCAGGAGAATGCTGAGAAAACCATGGGCAGAGCATATAAGCATATAAGAAATTTTAAGGAAACATTAACTTACAATTAGAAAGAGACAGAGTTGAAGTTTCTGGTACACATAATGAGGAAAGAGGGTCTGGGAACTAACACTCACAGTACATATTGAAGGCAAGGGAAGCTAAAAGAAACAGTAAGCTACTCATCAAATTCGTGTGAATGGATGGCAAAAGGATGACAGAAAAAAATTGGTAAGAGTCAAAAGTTACTCCAGATAAGGAAAAAACCCCAAAAACAAGAAGTTGTGAGGAGCCATGATTTCCTATGTCTTGAATGGCCATATCACATAAAACTGTTTAACCTAATGAAATTAAAACACCTTTTTTAAAAGTTACCTCAATAAATCCTATTTATTTTGCTAACTCTTTCTTTTATTAGATAAATATTTTTGTCATGATGATGTGATGACAATTCAGAAATTATTTTGAAATTAGAGTGGAAAAAAAAACTTTATTTAATTACAAATTTTAAGGTAAATTGTAATACTCTTTTCCTTCGAAATAATCTCCCTTTATCCATAATGACGCCCATAGAACGGCAATAGTTATCTCCCATGATTTTTTTTTTTTTTTTTTTTTTTAAATTTATGCACGCTCACTATAACACGTGGATGTGCGTTGCGGTGTAATGGAAATCTAGTTCAAATTCCAGTCGGGTTCGTTACACTCATTCACACGCAAATATGCTTGGGAAAGGGTATGAATCCATCTCTTCTACACGCCAACTATGGGTTGAATAACAGTTCACTGCAGAAAGAAATGGCAACCTACTGTGGGAAAATCTTCTGCTAGTCAGTCATGAATCAAAAGAGACATGATTGCCAAAGTGTGTATCACCTATGGCACTTAACTGATTGACTAACCATAAGCAGTAAACTTTCTTGTTACTTACCATGAACTCCTTGTGTACTCACTTGTTGCAGCTGATGTTTGACAGTATATCAATCAGGAAAATTTTGAAATAAAAATGTTTTTAATTCACACTTAAAAAAACATAATAAAAGATAGGGAAAAAACCTTCGGGGAAAAAACTTTCTTTTATGTGCCATGTCCCTCCAAGGCAATCATGGCTATCCACAACTTGTTTTTTGTTGCTTGAAATAACTTCTGACTTTTTACTATCCTTCTTTCACACAAACGCTTTAAAAAGGTTACTCACTGTTTACCCCTGCTTCTTTTTCCTTCATTATGCCTTGTGAGTGTTAAATTCTCTAGGTCTTCTTTTCTCTTTGTACCTATTGCCTATTTCTGATTTACATTAAATAGTTATGAATCAAATTTATTTATGGCCACATCATGTTGCAACACTGGTTTCCATACAATCACTGAAGTTTAGCAACATTGAGCATGGTCATTACCTAGATGGGTAAACACCAGGCACTGTTAGCTTGGATGTGTGGGTGGTGTTATGGATAATGGCTTTAAATTGTAAATCAGAGAGCCAAGTTCCAATTCCTGTTAGGTTTGTTATATTCAATTATGTGCTAATACCTTTGGGAAAGGTATGACTCCACCTCTTTCCTCCCAGCTATGGATTTATTAGCAAGACTTGTATCACTAAAAATATTATTCCCCCCTCCCAAAAAAAATTGCATACAAAATATTTAGATTTCATCATTAAATAACCTATAGAGGTTGATATGCTGCTAAACAAAAACAACCAACAACTTATGAAACAGAAACAAGCATTATCTTTCCTTGATATCATGTTAAACCATGCTGATAATTATCTAACACTAAATGTCTATTGAAAATCCACTCAAAAACTTCTATTCACACCATAACATAATCTGGAATAATTATTGGCTTTTATTTAAGAGCTCTTAATTCAAATCTTAATAAAACTAGACACCAAGTATAACCTATCAATTCAATAATAACTTTGACTGAAAAGAATGTATCACATAAACAACATTATCACATTAACATAAAATGTGTTACAATTATACTCTCTCATGAAGTTATTAAGCAAATCATATAAGCTTCAATAGTTTAATTTTGGTTTGAAAAAATTGTCAAATTTTAAACAATCAATTTAGATGTCAAAACAAAGCTTGAGTTAAAATTTTAGGTAGTATCAATATGTTTTATTGAAGTTATGGAAGGTATTTGATGTATTCTAAAAAACTGCCGTCTGAAGTTATTAGGCAAAACCAAATAATCACATTTTACTTCAATAAAAAGGTAATAACATCATCAAAAATTGATCAATACTTATAATAGAACAAATAACAAACACATATGATAAGTCTTTGAATCCTATACATTTTAATATAGTGATCCTTAATAACAGCCAATAATCTATTATCCATTGACTTTGTTATTTTCTTTTACTTCAGCAGATTCAATTTCTGACATGATAATTTTAATTGCTTCTCACAATTCTCCTTTGGGGTTGTATTGTTTGCCATCTTCATATAATTTCATCTTCACAGTTTGACCAGAGATTTTTGATTAGAGACAGATCAGGACTTTATTGTGGCCTTTTCCATTATCTTCTCTCCTGTAAATCTTTTATGCTCAAAGAATTCATGGGTAAGCTTAAATATATAAGAAGGAGCATTGCCATGCATAAATACACACTTCACTTTGAAACTGTGAGACTGGAACTTGTACCATGCAAAGAAAGTCTTGTTCATAAAATTGTAATAGTAAGCACTGTTCAGTTTAACTCTTTCATTGACTTTAAATGATCCAGTAATGGTTTGATTGACAATTCCAGCCCATATCATAACCCTACTGCCTCCTTTTTGCCTTCTTTTAGCCACAGGCATACCTAATTTGGATAAAATCCTTCCTTTGGCTCATCCATCAGGTTCATTGAATGTCACTCAAGATTTGTCCATGAAAATTACTTTAAAAAAGTCAATTTTAATGTATTTCTCGGCTCAATTGTGATGCATTAAAAATATTTGCTTTAGCAAGAGGAAGTTGCCTAGGAGATTTTTTTACACATCCCAATTCACAAAGTATTCTACACCTTTTGTCCTTCTTGAATCCCTCAATTCCAACCTTTTCAAAGATTTGAGTACTGGTCATAAGTGGTTGTTTTGCTATAACTCGCTTAAGTTTACATTCATCTTGATGAAGCAAGTTCTTAAAACCTTTTCCTTTGCTTCTAGTGCTCAACCTACTTATATTTTCAACAGCTTTTTTTTGTCATTCAATGATCTCTGCAAAGCTCCTTTGATATCACCAATATGGACATTCCCTAACTCAATAACTTTATTTTCTGTTTTCAGCAGTTGTTAAATCACTCCCTTTACCCATGTTTCAACATATATTATTAACAAAAAAAATAGTTTTTATTACATTTCAGAGGTCTTAAGCTAATATTAGTTTAATCTGCATACTAACTTTTGTCAGTCCATTTTTGTAAGTTCCAAATATCTCAAAAATTAACCATTAAAACTGGCAGAAAATTTAGTTAAATATTTTACTAAGGGTGGAAATGGTCTAGTTTAGATTTGACAAATATTGGTTCAGAAACTTTTGAATTAATGAGGCTTATTTGATTTGCATAATAACTTCAGACTGGTTGTACTTCAAAAACAGTAAAAGATTTAATCAGCACAAGGCAAAATAGCAACAACCTTAAACCTGAAGCAAGAATTTACTGAATAGGGTAAAAAAATGTTGTAAGAAATACATTGGTAAAAAGTCTAAAAATTTATATAAGAGAATATATGGACATTTAAGGAATCTTTAAAAGAAAATAACACACATACATTCTTTAGGCTGAAGAAGTCATAACAGGTTACTTTTCTTCCATTTTATCATTCAGTTATCCACTATTAGTCTGATATATTGAATTTTGATATCATGCTTTCCCTGCGAAGTACAGAGTTCGTTTCACGCCCGGATGTCCGCATTGACGATGCGTATTGGCAACCTGGTCCTCATCCAGTCGTCTCCCTGCCACTGCACAGCTCTCGAAAGTGCGGTTCTCCTCTCTTGAGCAGTTCTAGCCACCTGTGCGGTACTCTGGTGAGGCGATCTGCACGGTTCTGACAGGACTGCACGAAAGTGTCACGTCCACGGTCAATCCATATTCGTCCACCAACGATCGCAAAATGCCCAGCCGTCGCCTGACCAGCATCTCACCAGCCGCCCTTGTGTTCACCCGCGCCTTCCCGGTCAAGGTGTCTGAAATCCACCGGTGCACACACGCCAATCAGTGACCAAGTTAACGTTGTCGCCTCCCACTGGAGAGCCAGATTCACTCCTTTAAAAGCGCCGCGATCGAAGTTCAGCCAAGTTAATGTGCCTGGCATCATTAGTCGGACGCAGCCAGCACGCATCTTCGATGACATTTCCGCTTACTTCCAACGCCACTCCTGTCGCCACGGAACTCGCATCCACCCAGACTGTGATCTCGCCACCACTCATGCACCAGTCTCCTCCGACGGGATCCAGTTCCCGCACTCTACTTAACATCTCTGCTAGTATGCGACAGAGAGGGGATCTTTGATGTTATCATCCCATCCATTGGTTGCTGCGGTTGCCAGGCGCTTGACGAATGCAACTGCCACCCTGAGCCATCCACACACTGGGAAGTGTCCAACAAGTTTCCCACACAACTAAAAATACGCTACCGGTCAACACATCAGGGGCTTCCGAATTTGACTTCCTCGTTTCCATCAGAGGGTGCCATTTTCTTCCCAGACCTGCAAGCCAAGAACTCTTGCTCCATCTCTCAGTCGCACCGGATCCTTGCACACCAAACCGTAATCCGAAAAGTGTTGTCTTACACGCGATGCAGAGGCCAAACTTTCATTAATGGAGATATCATCAACGTATGCTGATGTGGCACTTTCAATTGTGCGGTCTTGCGATGCGATGGCGTCTATAACGGATTTCATGATGAGTGGCGCCACATTTAGCCCAAATCCTAGCCGCGTAAGACAGAAGCGTTGGCCTTTGAAAATAACCGTTTGAAATGGCCACAGTGCTTCGTCGATGTGAATCTGAAGATATGCGTTCCGCAGATCCAGAAGCGACACATTGACTCCCGTGCCGCCACGTTCTCAACTTATGTGCGCACGCTTCTGCATCAGCAGTGAAAGCATCCACAAAGTCGCTCAATTCACGTAATCGAGTACCGGACGACCTTCTGTTTCTGCTCCTGCACGACTGCCATCAAGGGAATCAGACCCTTTGGGGGTCCCAGTCTTTCCTGGGGTATGGAATCAGCCAGCCGCTCACAATCCACTGCTGAAGCTCTTTCTCGTATTTTCCTCTGATGCTGTCTGGAACTTTGTACTCAGCGACCTTGTTGCGGCTGAACTGGCGGGTCTTTTTGGGCCCATTTCCACCTGGCGGTCCACACTCTCTCGCCGGAATTGAAGGAGACGTCGAAATCGCTCACTAACGCAAAGGGCTGCACACACCTTTCTTCTTTCACCCAGTTCCACATTTCCGCTGGCGTGATCATCATGCCTCCTAACGCCGGATCGCATCAATCCCAAGTAGCAGGTCGTACCCAAGGGGCCTTTGACGTGCCACCAAGACGCCGACTTTGGCATGACTCCTCCGCCTGTTAGGACCGACACAGTCCCGACACCACAACAGGCCCGGGACACCCCCGTCAATCGTCCGAATCTCGATTTGTTGACTGTTCCATGTCACGATCGATCCACACTAACGACGATCGGGAACATCCAGTGTCAACGAAAATAACATCGTTTACCCTCAACGTACATCGCTGACAACAGGCAATGCCGCATTTATTGACCGAGAGGGGCAAGGGTTGCGACAGCACCTTGTCCCCGGACTCGCTTCCGAGCAATCCTGTGCTACATGGCCTAACTCTTTGCAGCGATAGCAGCGTAGTCGTGCTCGGTTCCGTCTGCTGCTCCCTCCTCCGTCACTTCGCCCGCAGTCCCTTAGAGAAATGGTTGGGTCCACCGCGCTTGTAGCACTTTGGGCCCTCCCTCGGTGTCTCAGGCGTTCTCACGGCTGCCGCGATCTGTTCCGTGTCCTTCAAGATGTTTCGGGCCCTGGCTAGCAATTTGTCAATTCCCAGTGTGTCCAATCTTGAAGACGCTTCGCAGGGAGCCGACTGGTGTCGCCGGAAGCCCTGCCAGGAAGGCGCACCCCAGTATGCGGTCTGTTGCTCCGCCAAACGGTACTGCCAGCTCGCAAATCAGCCAGGTAAACATCCACGGTCTCACCCGGCTCGAGCCGTCGTCCGACGAACTGTTTCCAAGCGATAAATGGATCTATTCCAAAGGCCGTATACAGGGCATCCTTTTATCTCTTCTAGGTCAGCATCGTCCCCGAAGTTGTTGATATACCGCGTAGGCTCCTCCCGTGAGTCTCAGTGGGATGACTAGTGCAGGTTCCTTTATTTTGGACACCCTGCAAACACGTTCGGCCTTTTCAAACCATTCGACGATAGTCGGGCCCGGCGGGGGGAGCCGTCGAATTCTGGGATCAACTTTAGATCGAACTTGTCCATTGCCGAAATAGCTTGTGGTGTGTAACTCAACAATTCAACTGATGATAGCAGGTAGGCACAAAGAAAAACGTGTCGCACGTCCAACCTTCTCACGAGCCGAAAGCCTTCCGATTGAAACAGCAGAAACGAGCCTGCTTTTATACAGCTGCGGACCGACCACGATTTGCATGCGAATCACGAGGGCAACGAGATTTCACGTTAACTGACCGAGACCGCTGGCATAAAAACGCTGGCGCCGCCATTTTGGTTTTCTTTTTTACAGTTGGAAGGACCAGAGTTTACATACTGCGCAGATTCGAACGCGTTTCCGAGGTAGGCCATTTTCACAATTTTCCCCACAGCTTTATTGATTTTGACACTGTAACATGTGGACTGAGCAGACACATACACCGGTACACTTCTTCATTATCAGATATTGGTAGCTGATCTTTCTTCTGATCCAACACAAACTATCCAGTGGAGAAAAAAACTGGTTAATTACATTCAATGCCTTGAAAACCAAACTAGTTACATTCCACCATCATTGATCGGACCAATACTGCCAATCATCATGAACGGATATCCCCTTGGAGAGGCACCATGTTTTGAGATATGATTGGGTCTTATATATGAGTCATTACTAAAGAGGCAGGGAAAATGGTTAGCTCCCTGTACTGCTCCAGTAAGTACCAGACTCCACATGCTCTACTCTACTTTTACAAGAGCGAGATCAAGCCAAGAATGGAGTACTGTTGTCATGTTTGGGTGGGAGCTAGACAGATTGCACTTTCCAGCTTCAATAGAGTCCAAAAGCATTTTCAAGTCCTTGTAGGTGACAAATTATTTTCCAGCCTTCAATTTCTCTCTCACAGGCAGGATGTGGCAAGCCTCTTGCTGTTTATTCGCTACTTTCATGGAAAGTGCTCAGATGAACTACATTCCTTGGTTCTACCAGGTCTAACCTTCACAGCAAAGACCAACCATGCCACTTACATTGTAGCAAATTACCCACATACTTCTGTATTCCATTGGTAGGAATTAAGTTCCACTCAAACACTCAAGAGGATGTTCCCCAATCTCTACAATCTTAACCTGTTCAAGTCTAGGGTTAACCATTACCTTCCTCTCTTATCTGGACAAACTGCCTCTTAATGTAACCCTCTATCTCAAGTGACCCCTGGTCCTTGTACAGGGAGAACTTTACTGTAAAAAAAAAAACAAAAAAACTAATCACTCTTAGAAATGTAACCAATTTGCCTCCATTTTTTATGCCATCTGTAAGAAATCATTAAAACTATTTGGACACATTAAAAATTTAGTGCAGGACTCACTAAAATGTGTCTTTAGGGTATAGTGCTGGGAAAGAAGTAGAGGAAAACCAAAACAGAGCTGGAAGGAAAACAATTCTGAGGCCTCCCAATAATAATGAGTGGCAGATAGCTTGCTCAAGATTGTAATAAATAGCAGGAAATAAATTTTTGTTAGTTTCTACTGTAGGTGGAAACACTGACTAATGATGATGTACTAAAAAAATATGACTGGAAAATATTCTTTTTTTAGTTTTAGTAAACATTACACATATTTCTTTTTTTTGTTCTTTTATAAAGGTGTGCTTCTGAAGAAAATATACATTCCATATTAATATATATTACAAAAATTTTGCATTAGAATCAAAAGACAAAATCAGGTTCACATTATATTCAAACATAATACTTTCATAATTTTTTGAAATGCGTCAATGAATTGTGCTAATTTTTCCTAACAGTTACTGCCTGCCTTAAAAATCAGGTTTTGAAAAACCTGGCTTTAGCTCAGATCTAATCATTGGTGCTGGTAGGAAAATATAACCCTGATGTGGTTCCATTCTAAAATGGTTCCTTTTATAAATGGCCAACCTGCATGTAATGTTACTTTTATTTGGCATGAATGAATTGCAATTTGAATTTACTTCTCATGAAAGGCCATTCTCTCTCTCTCTCTATATATATATATATATATATATATATATATATATATATATATATATAACTGGTGGATACTTTTTTGTAATAGAAATCTTTTTTCATCTTTTACTTTCTCTTAAATGGCTAAAGATAGCCAAGTCTGTGCCTTTATAATGGCTTCTGTAATCATCTAAACAATATGATGACACAAACTGAAAACTGATCATTTTACAGCTTCTATGCATAGTAAAGTAAGAATCACATTATACATCATAAAAATATTTTTATTGAATAAATTA
>CAHIKZ030000805.1:0-17500 GCA_903632075.3 Acanthosepion pharaonis | reverse complement strand
TTAATTTAAAGCTCAAGTCCAATGTTTTGAATTTTAAATTCTAGGATTGCACTGCAATATGGGTCTAATATCAACATTGTTAATCGGTTTTACTATCTTATTATAAAGAATTTTTCTCCCTGATTTTTTTTTTTTCTTTGTTATAGAATGAATTTAAATAATAATTTAAATTATGATAATTTATCACTATTTCTTTTTTTTTTTTTTACCAATCTTTATTGAGAGTAATGAAACCAACTATTACAGTTTCACCCCAACAGGGTAATGGACAAAAACTGAAATCACTTTTAAAAAAATATGTGTTTGTGTATATAGTTTAGTGGACACTGAAATTTAAAATATGTGTTTGTGTATATAGTTTAGCCAATTTCATTTAGTTTCTTTTTCTTATGTCCTTATCACTTTTGTTATTAAATTTCCCACATTGTGATAAGAGAAGATCTACTAAGAAAGGTGAAATGTTGTAAGAACCTGGATGCAAATTTACTGTGGAAGATCTAGCAATTAAAGCACTCTCTATACACTTAGCAAATTGCTTTCGCTTTTAATTAAAGTAGCATTTTTTAAATCAATTATGATCAGACTCATTATGGTGACCAACTAAAGCAGTGAGTGTGTTGTTTGGAAAAAGATCCATTTTGTGTTCATATAATCTTTTATTTAAATTCCTTGGGGTTTCTCCTATGTATTTGTTGTGGCAATTATTACAGGTAATGGAGTTTCAAGTTTTTTCCACATTGTCATTGATATTCCTGACATTGTTCTGGTATATAAAAAGTGTGTATGTATATATATATATATATATATATATATATGATGAGTGGAAAATTTATTAAGAACATGTTTTACTGAGAGTGTATGATCTCTTTCACTTCCTCAGGTCACAGAGCATACACTCTCGGTGAAATGTGTCATTAATAAATTTTCCATTTTGTCTCATCATCTTCACTTTTGTTTCGGATACTATTATACATTCTATATACACACACACACACACACACAAAACAAATATACTCATCTTATATATCTCTTTGAAAAAAAATATCAGCACTCTATGGCTCATAGATCTGTCTGTATACTCAAATTTGTATTCTCTTGTGTCCATAGACATGGGTTGGTGTTAAAAGTTTCCAATGTTTTCTAATGATTGTATGTCTGGTACATTTTCAGGAATATCAGTCTACCTCCTCAGTTTACATGTACCTGCTCATGTATATCTGTGTACACAGTGTGTGTCTGTATCTATGCATGCCAAAGTGCTGAGATAAATTTGTATGTCTGTTTCTATGTATAAGTGTGTCACTGTTAACTGGCAGATAGTGGACCTGATGTGTATCAATGTTTACAAGTCAGCTAATTGGCAATTAGTCATATGATAGGGCAACAAGAATCCGTTTGGAATTGAAATTTCTTTTCTTTTCCATTTCTTCCTACTTCTCCTCTTCCTAATCTTTCTCTTTTTCTCTCTGATTCATATCGTGTACACTTTATTGCCAAATTCTTCTTTTCATCACTCTTTTCTCTGCTTCTTTCTTCCTGATTTTATTTCTTTTGATTTCTATACTCACTCTTCTCTATCTTTCTTTGTCGTTATTCTAACTTTCCAGTATGTGCTTTTTTATTTAAATATTTGATGTTTTTATTTTAATGCTACATCTCTTCAGGTTGTAGATGATCATGGCTCTCCACAGATTCCTTTTCTTTATTATCTGTCAATTGTCATGATTTCTTGGGAAAGATACTAGAGTGGCTTCCCATTGACTTCTGAACAATTTTGAATTTGGAGGTGTCCTTCTCCAAATGTAACTGCTACCCTTGAAGCTAGAGAGCCCAGGCTACCTTGTTATTAAACCCATAGTAGTAGTAGTGAGAAGAAATGGATTCAAACCTTTCTTGAGATTCTTCTTTTTGAGTTGTGCATGTGTGTGTGAGTGCATGTGTGTGTATGTGTGCAAATGAACTCCATCAGAAATGGAACTCTGCTTATTGATTCTACTTTCTGAAACCCACAGCCATTATACTATACTTACATCATTGGATATCTTTAATATAATAATACTTATTTCCAAAAATCAAAATCACCTTTATGTGACAAACATAACTGATCAGACTGACCTGTTATGTGAAACCTCAAAGCACTGTTTGTGTAATCCAGGCAATCCCATAACTGATATATGGGCTTGCTCTTCAAACCATTCCTTGCTAAATAAAGAAATCTGTTCTAACTTGTCTTTGACAATTTTGTCTAGAAATGCTTTTGAGCTATTATTTGAATTGATTGTGAGAAAAACTCCACCCTCAAGATATGATCTACAATACCAGAGATTTCTATTTCATCTTTAGATATGATTTTTTTGCCACACCTATACTTTGTCCAATCATCTGCCATCATGTGTTTCATTTTTTATTTTGGTCATCATAATGTTCTCGTTTACTGTACTGGACAAAAATACTTAAATTCTTTTCATATGAATTAAAACACCTGATGAAAGCTGGATAATAGATTGGTTGAAATGTTATAGTAACAACAAAAGCAACATCAAAAAGACCATCTGAACAACAATATGTTTATTTGATAATTGTACAATTTTAAAATGGATTTAATATTTGTCTGCAGTTGTAAATTTAGTTATTTCATTCTCTAATATGTATTATTTAATATTATTTTCTTTGCCTTTCTGAATGAGTGAATATAAGGCCTGCTTAGTAGCTAAGATGGTTATATCATACTTATTCCTGTATATTCACTATTTGTATATTACATATTCCTGATGCTAGAGGTTTGTATTTGAACTCAGATAAAAGACAGGAATTTGAATGCTGATTTTCAAGGCAGGCAAAGGAAATATTGAAGAGAGCAAAGTTTTCAGCTGCAAAATGCTATTTTTTCACAGTCAATTTCCAATATGCCTTTTTTCCAGTGATGAACAAGAACCTGTGCAGGGCAGTCACCATTGCTGAAGTGCATTACCCACTACATCATGGTGCATCTCAGGCACTGCTTGGTTCCCATAAATGTTCAACAAATATCAGTGTCAAATAGGTCAAATGTTTTGCATGGAAAAATTAAATGTCACATATCTACTTTGTAAGCCCTTTGATATCAGATGTTATTTTTCCAGACTGCCACACATCTGTGATCAGTAACAAGGTGAAAATGTGTTTGGGAAGATTTAACCTCTATTTCTATACCATCAACATATGTGTGGTTTTGTCGAGACCTTCATAATGGTGTAATGGATAGCAAGGCGGCCTGATGACTATTATTGAGTAATGATTTTGATCCTCACTAGGTACCTCATGTTTGGGTTTTTCTGCTAAACTAATCTAAGTAATTTATATGTGATGGAAAGTGATAAAAAAGATTTTTTTTCTTTTTTGGAAGGGTTTCTTAGTGAGGCTGATAAGTTTTCAGCACCTCTTCAGATGTATTTAGGCAACAATCTGCATGTTTTGTTAAATACCATAGACAAAGAATTTTTGTTTTTTGTTATTGTTTTTGTATAAGAGTTTGAATTTCTGGATGGAATGAATGTAAATATTGTTTAAATGTGTGTGAATTTTGTCATCTTTTCAAATGTGTGATTTCAACCATACTTTGAGCTATTCTCAATTCCAGAGCCTTTAAATTTTAAAGAAAGAAAATATGGTATTAGTTGTTTTTCTTTCTAAATTCTGAATAGTAGTATTTATATATTATGATAACACGATACAAGAACCGACATACAAGCTGAATATTTCACTGGGTTGAATATAGGTAATTATCCACATACCCACTCAAGTGAAATGTGACACAAGGTTGAGTGGGATGGGAGCCCCTGAATACATGAACTAGGACAAAAAATTGCTCAAGCCCTTTCAGCATTTCCGCTTTTGAGAGGGCCTCAGGTATCAGGTAATGAGCATAGCCTCTTCCAAAAGTAGAGGTATTGCCTAGGGAATGGCACCCTGGGGCTTGAGCACATAATATTAAATTTTAACCACCTGGCCTAGCTGGGCTGAAAATCTAATGCCCAAGTTTATTTAGTTTGGGTTCTTTAGATTTTATGATAAGCACTTCCAAAAACCTGAATTCATTTCTGCAATTTATTTTATATAGCTGTCTTCCAAAACTTTTTGAGGCATCAACCCATTTTTTAAGAGAAATATATTCTGACTTCCCTACTCCCATTTGGTAAAAGGAATTCAGGAGCTTCGAGGGGACTTGTATATTTCCAATAAAATCAACCACTGGCAATTTTCTTACAGAAGACCAGGTGTGTAAAAAAAAATAACCTACTTAGGATTTTTCTTCAGAAGAAACAATTCATCTTTTTAAGAGAAGTCTGAAATTAAATATTTATTTATTCTTTCATTCATCAGATGGGTGACTCAGAAAGGAAATTATTCATATATACTTAACAAAAATAAATACAAAGTTTTTCTTTTAACAAAAATAATTGGGTAACATTTTTTTCAGTCAAGAATTCAATTAAGAATTGGCAACAGCTGTTGAATGATAAAAAATCAATTTCAAATTAACATTGTTGATATAAAATATGAAAAAATTGGGTTTAAAAAAATCAAATATTTTCTTAAATATTGATCTGTCCAAAATATTGTGTGTTATTTTTTGTTGCATTTGTCAATAAATTTTTGTGTTGGCAAACATCTCTTTACATGTGGTATATCCTAAGTATTTACTTTTTTCAACTTATTTTTTAGGTTTGTAGTAATAATAGAAATTATTTTCTTACAAATCCTAAACGTCCAGTACTTTTGCATATCAGTCTGTGTATGTGTAAATTCAGATATAAATAAATATTTACACTATTTACATCATTCAGACTGTTTTCCTCATTTTTATTGCCATAAATTTGAACCAAATCCTTTATTTAGTCCACATGTGTAGATTGTTCTAATTCCTCATGCTATGCATTTCTGGATATCTCCATTTCAGTTAAATAAAGGATTTAGTTCAAAATTCTAACATATATCACCTGAAGACAGTCAAAAGGGTACAATGGCTGAAACATCATGAATATGGCAATAAAAATGAGAACAACAGTTCGAACAATGTAAATAGTGTAAACAGTTACAATATCTCATCTCAGAAATATAGACAAAATAAATAAATGTATCTGCAAAGACAAAGAAATAAAAAAGGAAAACCTTTTATGCCAGCATGTTTCATTCCTTGAAAAGCATAGCCATAAAAGGTTATCATCATTTTTATTACACGCACACACACACACATATATATATATATATAGGTTGCGATGGGTAAATTGCCGCCATTTTATATTTTTAATTTTGCACATGTGCATTGTTTGTTTTTGATTTTGTCCACTACACAGTATAGTAGGGCCAGACTGTCTGTGAGGAAAAGCATTCACTCTGCCAGAAATTTGGAAACTGCATGCTGTACTGTTTGGCATTTGTGCTGAAAGCTCCAAAACTAATATTTTGGAGTATCTGGATGTCAATCTGAGAACAGTGCAGAGGATTTGGAAAGAGTTTGATGAATCTAATGGTTATTACAAATGTATGGCAATTCGGAAAACTCACTCTGATCATTCTGATAAGAAAAGAACTCCTGAATTTGTTGGTGAGGGCCTAAGACTCAACACGAGGGGGAGGGGCTATAAGTGCCCTGAGGAGGTAGTACATCCCTGGGTCAAGAGGGTGGCTGCTGAAAGACCCTATGTCTGGCAACAGGACTTTGCACTATGTTACACAAGCGGAGAAATCCAGTCATGGCTGTCATACAATTTCTGCAAGCACATCACTCCTTAAATTTGGCTTCTTAATTCTCCAGATTGCACTCTCCCTCCTTAATTATTATGTGTGGGGCACAGTTGAGTGTGAGACCAACAAAACTCCTTGTAACACCAAAGATTAACTGAAAGCAAGGATTATGGCAGCATTCACCAACTTAAACAAGGAGACCACCCAGAAGAGTTGCAGGAGATTTTGAAGTTGTCTGGAGGCTGTGGTTAAAGCCAATGACAATATTATTGAATAAATTTACTCTTTATTTGAAGATATTTTTGTGTAATTTTGATAAATATATCTGTTAAAATGAAATGTCAGTGTTATTTTAATTTTTGTGTAATTTAGGCGACAATTTATCCATTACACCCTGTATATAATATATATAATTTTGATTAAAAAGAACTCTCAAGGTCTGTCTGTTTATTTTTTTTATTATATATTCCCAATTTTTGGATAAGGTGTCGAAGTTGTGGATGAACTGTCCGAATTCATATTTTGTTTTTTTTTTTTTGTTCAAGTACTCTCAACTTTCACAGTTATTATCAATAACGATGTGGTATCCGTGTGGTAGTTAGAATTCCTTTTCTACATTCAGGTATTCTTTGGGACGCTGGACATTTGAAATGGTTGTGCATGACATTACGTATAACAGTTTTTGAGAACAAGGCCACACGAAAAGAATGCGATTTATTTATTCATTTTTCTTTAATACTAATATATGTGCACATTAATTATATCATATACACTTCAAAATACCATCCCCTGTGGTTAATGATATGTTATTTAATGTGGGTTGTTTATTTTGTATAATAATAGCTTCATAAATCCCACTATGTAAAAAATTATGCTATCTATAAATTCTCATGCCCTCTGGGAGATTGCATCTTCAACACTAATAATCAAATAAGCTTATTAAATACTTACATTGGAAACACATGCATTACACTCTCTTGTAGATTGATCTGTCACCTGTCGACACATCTGCGCACATATCAACCAATACATCATGAACAACCAAAATGCAAGTATCAACATAAGACAAACATTAGTGGATAACACCAAAATACTCTACAGCACCCAATGCAAAGAAAGACTCAAAACTTTAGAAGGTATGATAATGGGGAAAAGTATAATCAAATTTGTTTGGATGTATACTAACTGCCTAAATATACCTTAATCGTACACACACACACACACACACACACACACACACATATATAATGAAATGGATTAAGTCTTACAGTTATTTAATATATTTTCCGTTTATACATTATTTTTTATAGATACAATTTATTTAAGTAAATGCTCTGTTTTCTTAATTAAACAGTATTAATTACATTTACCGGCCTGAATGTTTGAGAAATTTTGTAAAAATATATGCGTTCTCTGCAAGAATTGAACCCTTATTCTTATATGGAAACCGTCATTTGATCTGATGTGCTATACCATTTAGCTACAGAGAAGCATCTAACTAGCAAAGTCTGAATTACTGTTTATAAACACAAACCTTCAACAATTTTTCTT
Source organism: Acanthosepion pharaonis (assembly GCA_903632075.3). Lineage (NCBI taxonomy): Eukaryota > Metazoa > Mollusca > Cephalopoda > Sepiida > Sepiidae > Acanthosepion > Acanthosepion pharaonis. Next base: position 10,222 of record CAHIKZ030000805.1, on the reverse strand, counting down.
GATTGATCATTTCAGCTTACAAAACCTATCTTAACTTAAACAATGACAACTTATAATGAAATGGATTAAATCCAACAATTGTTTAATATGTGTTCTGTTTATACATTATTTTTATTGATACATTTTATTTATAACAGAGCATTTACATGCACACACAAATTTCTCATACTCTCTTCCTAAAATATGATTAAATAGCCAAAAGATATTTTTCTGGGGAAGTGCTTTTTGGCTAGTTTGTGAACTTTTCAGCACACTCTCTTGTGTGAGTGTGTGTATACATACAAAAAAAAATAGTTTTATAAAGACATCTACCTATCTATTTTGTAACAGAAGCTGAAAGATGAGGAAAGTTATCAAGATATAAAAAAGAAAAAAAGTATCCAATTCAAAGGAGACCTTTGAAGATAGCACAATGTTATGTTTAAAGTTGCTCTGGTGTGGATAAAGAAGACCCAACTCAACTAGAGTTTGCTTCTTGACCTCAGAATCTTGTAAGGAAGTGTCAGACAGAGAAACACATTTCAGATTAATGACTCCAGTTTGAGGTTGATGGTCACTGGTTGTGAATCTTTTAAAGAACAGGGAGACTTTTTTTTTTTTCCTAACTGGTGTCTTATGTCTTTAAGATCAAGGTTTACCTGACCCTGGATGTTTGTGATATGGGGCCTTAACTGTTAATTGTCTTGGGCTGGGGAAGGGACAGTTTTTGGTGTCAGTAGGGTCTTGAGTTAGGTGGGAGGATGCTTTTGGCCATAAAATAAAAATATCTTTTTTGGGGGATAGGGTTCAGAACAGCAAAGAAAAAAATGGTTGATCTATTCTCTGATTTTCACTTCACTGATGTTTGAAATATTGATATTTACTCATGTTTAGGTAGAGATTATTGGAATGGGAAAATTATGTTGCACCAAACTTCCAACTGGCAAGATTTGTTTTCATTTTTAATCAGTATTTAAACTCCTGGCTTTTACCTGGGCTTGAACTTTGAGCAGTTGTCACAAGAATTCATGAAAGTCATGCACAGCAGTGCTACTATATTGGGACAACCAGTGAAGATCAAACTCACAAGATATGAAAATGTCTTGCAAGATCAGTTTGTTAATCATTGCTCTACAGAAGGTATTCTTGAAAGAGTTTTGCCTAGTCTGGTACAAGGCTATAATAAATGGTGAAATCACTACAATGTGAAAAATATTCACTAACATTTGCTCTGAATTGTTGCAATAATTTTGAAATTTATTTTTGTTTTTAAAAATGATATCATTGCTTTGTAGATATTATTAGAACTTGGGATGGGTCAGATATCAGTCAGTTATGTACCATGTATGATACATGCTAAGGCAATCATGTATCTTTTGATACATGACAGGCGAGGCAGATTTTTTCCAGCAGTAGGTTGCCATTTCTTTCTGCAATAGACCAGTTGACATCCAAGGTTATAGAACCCAGTCTCTCCTACTATTTACCCATAGCTGGGGGGAGAAGAGGATTCATACATTTCCCAAGGGTATTAGCACGTAAGTGAATGTAATGGATTTGACTAGAATTCTAACTGAGCACTCCTATTCACCAATCTGAGATGCTATCCATTACTCCACTGATAGTAAATAAATATCTCAAAACTTTCATTCACTCTAATGAATAAATACACACACACACACACGCATATATATATATATATATATATATATATATATATATGTGTGTATGTATATATATATATATATATATATATAGATAGATAATATTAATGGTAAATATACATATGTATGCAAAATATATAAAAACCCATACATGTATATTTTTAGAATAAAAATTCCAAGAGGAAGAATCCAGGTAGAACTCAATGTCCAGGACAGAGTAAGGATATAATAAAAAGGCTTAAACACTAATTTTCCATGGTCATAATTTATTCCATTGGAATCGTAAATACGATCCAATTCATCAGACCTATAATTTCCGTATCATATTTACAATTCCTATGGAATAAATTATGACCATGGAATATTAGTGTTTAAGCCTTTTTATTATATATATATATATATATATATATATATCTCACTTTAAATGTTTCGTTAGTGGATACTCATATTTGTGTAGATGCTTTATTTATGAAATCTGTCAGATTAATAAATAAATAAATAAATACTTTAGAAATTGCTTTGTTTATGTTTGGATCTGAAACTGAGCAGATATGAAAATTTCAAGGGTCTATGACCTTGCTTGATTGATGAAAGTTCTTTGTGGCTGAGTCAGTTAAAATTTCCTCTGCCTAGGGGGATACAAGTTTGAATCCTGCCAGAGAGCACATATTTTTCTTTAATAAGATTTCTCGAATATTCAGGCTGGTAGATGAAAATAAATAAATATACTGTTTAATAAATAAACAGAGCATCTACTCAAATATGAGAATTCCACTAAAAATAATGATTAAAGAGATAAAATCTGTCTGATTAATAAAATAAAAAAAATCTATTACTTTAAAATAGTTACCTCCAAAATTTGCTAAAAAATGATGAAAAAAGACCCAAACTTGATAAAAACAAAGTTTTATCATGAAAATGTTTGTTAATATTAGGAGGAAAGACCAAAGTATTTTTTGATTAAGTTTTTTTTTAAATCCTTTTAGCATGTTAATAGTTTTTGCATCAGTAGGTGGACCAAAGATTAATATTAGGAAATTTAGTATATTTTTTACAATAAAAAATACATTATTTTGGAAATTTTTGCAAAATAATTTTTGCAAATAATTGTTTGATTTTAATGAAATTTTCATAGATAAATGAAATTATTTTTTTTTTTTATGTTAGAAAATCTTGGTAAAAATATTTTTTTTACATCTGTTACTCACACTTAACTTTCTGAAGAATTTAAATCTTCAATTTGTTTATGTTAAGCAGAAACATCATTTACCAAAAATCTATTTTGAATCATAAAATAAAAAATGCAATAAAACTATGGCATTATCTAATATTAAAAGCTTTTAATTGCTTTTATAAATAAAATATATTTTAGAAAACAATTGTCTTAAGAAAAAAAAAGAATTGTTTCCATTTTTTAAAATTTTAATTAGAATAATTTATCAAGTTTTAAATCTTAAAATTCTGTATTAATTCCACCCTTTCAGATGATGATATTATTAAGTACAAACTATATTTACTAATTGTAAATGGAAAAGCATTGTACAAATCCTCAAGCATCAATATTTTAAAAATAATTTTGAATTTTTTGTGTGTGTATAAATATTGATTTTTGTATATATGGTTGATCATACATGACATTATCAGAAAATAAGAGCAATAACTATAGTGAATTTAATGCCAGAAAGTATCTAAAATTTAATAAAACATTAGATTACTAATAATATTTGTTTCAAATCAGATTAATTATACTTTAAATCAGCTAATATTCCTCAAATGAAGTTTCAGAAAAGTATATTTTATTTTTGGAAGATTTTTTAATAAAGAAAATTAGATTGCAATGAAAAATGACTAAAAAGAGGTGATAATCAGCTGTTTTAGAAAAAAAAAAAAAAAAAATCTTCTTCCAATCAATTTAAATTAGTTTTTGAAATACAGCATTTTGCTTATTGGAAATATTAAATTTAATCTATTAGCTTGAAATTAAAACTAAAATAAAAGTTTAAAGAAAGATTTTTCATTTTTTAAATTTATTTTAAACCTTAGGTATTACATTTTCTGTGGTGGTACCTAGTTTAATATATATATATATATATATAGTAATTAATTTTTTTAACTTGACATTGTTTTTGCTATAAATGTTATATTTAGTGGATACACATGTTTGGGTAGACATTTTATTTTATTTTTTTAAAATTAATGTGGTGATACAAGGTGGGACTTGTATTTTGTGATGATCAGTGATATTGTATATGAGAAATTAATGTCAACTGGCATAGAGATTAATTGCTTTAGTAGGGCTTTTTAACCTTTATGCTGGTTGACATTAATTTAACTGTCAACCAAAACATATGTACCCACTGAATATAACATTTATAGTATTTTTATATATATATATATATATATATATAATGAATTGAAACCAAATATGGATTAAATCTGACAGAATGATAGGATAAGGATCAAATAGGAAAACATTTATAAATTCAGTATGTTTCACTTTCATTTAAGCTTTATCAGAACTTTTTGGGAAATTAGTTATAGAAGAGAATGTAATGTACTGATACTTTCAATTTTGTGTTTGTTTTCATTGGTCAGGTGGATCTTGTGTGTGTGGGTGTGTTTGTTTTTTTTCTTTTTTAGCAATTTGTTTAAACTTCTTGAGGTTTCTCCATTGTATTAATTCTAGCAATTCCTGCATTTGATTGAGCAAATTCCTCCTTCAAGTTTTGGCTTGTTTTGTTTTTTTATTGATTAAGTCTTTGATTGTTTTAGATATAGTCATGACAAATTTTATGTTGAGTTTAAGTAAATTCTTTTTGGTTGTATTTGTGAGCAGGTAAAATAATATATTTTTTGATTTGTTGGATTTGTCAGGAAGGACAGCTCTTCTATTTTGGAATATTTTATGTGCCTTTTGTTTTGCATTGAATATTAAATAGGGTTTTGGAGTATTTTCAATATATTTCTCCTCTTCATATAAATAATGAGGGCTGTAAATTCTGATTGCTCTTAAATGAATATAAAAGGGACATTTAAAAAAAAAAAACTACACAGAAAACACATTGGTTGTTCACTGTAACAAAACTGTCTACAATTTTGACATAGGGAATGCTACTTTGATTAAAAGAAAAAATAATCCACTGAGACTAAAAGGTTTGGAAAATGCCTTAATTGCTAGCTCAGCCATGGTAAATTTGTGTCCAGGCTCTTACAATATATCACCATTCTTGGTAGATTTTCTGTTGTCACAGTGTTGGATAGTCAGGGACAAAGGTGATGGAGAGAAAAAGAATACAGATTAATTTGGCAAGATTGAAAAAAATAGTCTTTCAAAAATTTTGAAACTGCCAGCATCTTTTGTTTCGTGCACATATGTAGATGTGGCAACATCAACAAAACCCAGTTGGATAAAGCATGTCACAAAAACTTTTTTCCAATTTGTCATACTATTTTTCTAAACAAATATATATATATATATATATATATATATATATATAGTTGTAGGGTACTACTTATACTGACCAATTCTTTATCTAACGTCTCTGGGTCGCTACTTATGAATTTTGCTCGGTGTTGTAAGCAACGGACGATCCCTTTCTTTACACTGTATGGATGGTGGGAGTTGAAATTGAGGTACTGTCCAGTGAATGTTTGTTTACGGTATACGGATGTCTTAAACCCATGCTCTGTTCGTGATATTAGAACATCCAGGAATGGGAGTGTGTTGTTACTCTCTTTCTCCATTGTGAACTGTATCGAAGGTCTTATTGAGTTCACATGGTCCAGTAGAACCTGAACATCTTTCTGGTGTGGCCAGAGTATGAAGGTGTCATCTACGTACCTTAACCATATAGTTGGCTTTAGAGATATAGATTCTAATGCAATTTCCCCAAAGTATTCCATGTATATATTCGCCATTGCTGGTGATAATGGTAGTAACTACCCTGGGTACATGGCAGCAGCCCCCCCCAAAACTGAGATAGGCGGGTACAAGAGGAGGAGGACAACAACACTCAGAAAACAGTCTGCCTGCCTTATGTGAAGGGGTTATCAGAGAAAATACAAAGGATATGCGGTCCATATAACATCAGGATAACCTTCAAAAGCCTGATGACACTTCGCAGATATCTCTCCCGAGTAAGACCCCCCATAGAGGATAACATGACTAAAGACGGTGTGTACGCTATCCCATGCAGCTGTGGAAAGAAATATAAAGGAGAGACAGGCCGCCCCCTCAAGGTAAGGCTTCCAGGAAGCTGTAACACGAGGGGAAGTAGAAAAATCAGATGAGGCTGACTACATATGGAGAGAGTAGGGAGATCACTGCCCTCTGTGGGATCAGGTTGAAATCATAGACAAGGAACACCATTGGAAAATTCGTAAACTTAAGGAATCAGCACATATGCTAGGCCACAAAAATCTCCTGAGCTGACCAAGCATAGAAATAAATACAATATGGGAACCAGTAATAAGGAGTGCCAGAGAAAAGCAATGATAACAACAAAGTTGCAATATGAGCTCTGGTAAAAATGGTTGCTGATGACATTAGATTTATAATACCCAGAAATTCATACCCAGATGTCCTCAAGGACACATGGCACAGTGGATAAAGGCGTTGGTTAGATCCAGTGACAGGACCCAAAGAGTGTGAGTTCAATAGTCTGACAATACCCGGTTAAGGCAGTGGAGAACTTTCAGAGGGAAATTAGCAGGAGATAACTGATAACTTACATCCATCAAACATGGCATGTGGAACTAGAACAGTCTACCCCAGTAAGCGAAATAAAGGGTTCAGTTCGAAATTCCAACCACCTGAAGAAAGCTGGAGCGTACAAAGGCTGAAATGTTGTGATAAATATGGCGACAAAGATGAGGAAAATAGTCCGAATAATGTAAATAATGTACAGAGTATTAATAACATTTACCAGCCTGAATGTCCAAGAAATTTTCATAGAAAATATGGGTCTTCCAACAGGAATCAAACCTGTATCCTATACAGAACCGTCATATAGCCGGACGTGCATTTACCGATTGTGCCACAGAGGAGTGTTTTGGTTAGCAAGGACGATTTTACTGTTTTTAAACTACAATTCTCTATGATTTTCTCTCGTACATTTATATCTGCTCAATGCATATCCAAATGTAAACAAATGACGTCACACATTATGAAATGGACAAAGTCTGACAATTTTTTAAGAAATTTTTATGTTTAACATTCTTTTTATAGATACATGTATTTAAGTAAATGCTCTGTTTATAATAAACAGTATTAACAACATTTACCGGCCTGAATGTCCAAGAAATTTTTGTAGAAAATATGTGTCCTTTGACAGGAATTGAACCTGTATCCTATACGGAACTGTCGTATAGCCTGACATGCTATTTTTTGAAGAATATGTTTTGAAGTTCACTTGAAGTGTGAGACTATCACTGACTATTTATAAACCCTGTATCTCCAAAATTGAGCACCCTTACACCATAATTCTATCAAATTTTAAGAAATATATATATTTATACACATGCACATGTGTATCATATACAAGTACCACAAACTTTGACAGCACCTGAGGATAAAGATAAGAAATTTTTAAAACTCATTTTTGACCTCTAACAGCCTAATTTTCAAAATATGTTCTACACATGACATCACTTTTATATGATACACATCTGTTTGATTTAGAAATGTAGTGTTCCTAAAATGCCAGGATGAAGCTAATAAAAACATTTCTTTCTGGCATTGATAATATATCTACCCAAAATATATTCTTTATGGTTGGTGATGTGCAAGTATGCTATACACTTTGTATGTATATTAATTATTATGTGTGTGAATATATATTGTGAGCGTATGAATGTAAGTGATGGAAAGAGGTATACTTCTGTCATGTGTATTTTGTGGTAACAATTCTTTCTTCTTGTTGCCCATCTGCTTTTAGAAGAGGATATAGTTTTTTTTATTATTTTTTTTTTTTTTTTATTCATACTTACAGCTGTGGTGTTTGAGTCAGTTATGGTAGATTTAAATAATGGGCACTAAAAGTCTGAATAATTTTTTCTACAGTCAGAAGTTTCGGGTTTCTTTTGGCCAGATCCTGGGAACAACAGTGTTTAATTTCCTTCTGTCTTTTATTTCCTTAAACCTTTTCATCTGGCAGATTCTAGAATTGTTTTGTTGACTTGTCTCTTCTTATTCGCAAAATACTGAAAGAGAACACACATTTTTTATCATATGCAAAGCCACTAGTTTCCTTCTTTTTTTTTTCTTTTGTTTTTCATATGTCATACCTTTCCAGGATATGGGCGATTATGGCTCTCTACAATTTCCTGTCTTTTGTTTCTCTAATTAACTCTTGTCCTTTTCAGATTTTTATCTTTTGCTCCCCTTTTTGTTGTCCTTTTTTCCTGATCTCATATGCAAACATCCTTGGGAAATAGATGAATTTATCTTGTCCCCTTCGGTTATGGGTTAAATAGGACTTGTATCTGGAAAAAATCATTGTTGTTCTCAAAAAGTTGTTAATGCAATATTTAGCTGTAAAAAGAAAAGAATAATTCTTGCAATCCAAAGTTTGTTTCAACTTTAAATTACCCAGAAAGTGATAATAAGTCATAAAAAATTATCAATTTTTCTCTCTGATCAATGACTTAATAAAACAGTGTTGAATGTTGCATTGGTCAACATGGAAATAATCAATTCATTGCTGTAATTTGAAAACAGTTTTCAATATCTTTTTTTAATATTTATGAAACTAAGCTAAGTATGGTGTGAGGTCAAATTATGAGGCAATATTTGGAGAAAGATTATGTTAGGCCATTCTTGCAAGTGGGTAAAACATTTTTAATCTCTTTTTTTAACATTTGCTTGGTTGTTTAAAAGTTTACAGCTCAACTTTCTGTTAATAAGATAACTATTAAATACTTTTACTGCTATCAAAACTTACTTATTGTATTTAGTTTTTAGTCATAATGATTTGTCTATGTTTAATGTACCTCTTTGTAAAATGGGGTGTTAACTAAGGGTTTAAAAAAAAGTTTTTGACAGCTTGAGAAGAGTTAATCCATTTAAGTAACTTTCTGATGTATTTCAAAACTTTGCTTACAATTGATGGATGTTTTTCGTTTTAAGTTTGCAGAGTTGAGAAAGTATTAAATGTTGAGTATGTGAGGAAAACACGTTTTCATGTTGTATTGTCTCTCAAGACAAATGTAGATTCATTTAAATAATGTAAGATATTTTTGTTGTAAACATTTACCACCCAGTACAAGATTTCTGCAGTTCTTATTTTTTGTTTTTAATGTCTCTTCAGGATGTTGGCAATCATGGCTCTCCACAGTTTCATTCTCTTTATTATTTATGAATTAATATAGTTTCTTGGGGAAGGAGTGCATGTGTGGGTGGTGTAATGTGCCATGGAATGGGAAATCTGAGAGAAAAATTTGAATTCCAGTCAGGTTCAATGCAGTCGCTTAAGCACAAATACTTTCAGAAAAGGTATAAATTCAACTCCTTTCCCAACCCAGCTATGAGTTAAATATTAAGACTTGTATATATTTACTCAGCCTCCCTACTAAGGCAGGATGTGACACAAAGTTGATTTTTTTTTTCTTTTTACTTAGGGAGTCCATTTACATATATATACGTATGGGCAAAGGACAAAAATTAACCACCAGTGTCAATATTACACTGGCGCCACCTCACTTAGTACAATAAAGATGTGATGCCACAGAATTGTAATCTCTGCGAACTGGGCACCTTCTATAATCTAAAATGAAGAAAACCGTTTACTCCACTTCTGGACAAAAGCGTTAACCCCTGTGACTTGTAATTGGAAAAATCCTTGTTATTCTCTTCCAAAAAGCCCAATACTTTATTCACTTGCAAAAGAAAAAGAATTATTCTTACAATTCAAAATATGTTTTGGCTTTAAATAACCCACAAAGATTGATAAGACATAAAAAACAATCAATTCTTGGGAAAGATAGTGGAGTTGTTTCCCTTTGATTTTTCTCTGAATTTGAATTCAGAGTATTTTTTGTTTTAGACTGATTGCCAACCAACGTTAGAAAATCCAGTCTACTCTGCTATTTAACTCATAGCTGGGATTTTTTTCATGAAGACTGTTAAGTAACAAAATTATTATTTACTTATTTATTTATAATGTGTTAATAACCTTTTCCTAATTTTTCTTTCATCTCATTTTGTTAGATTTTTATTGAAATACTTGGATCCTTTTTACATTCTACAAATCTTGAGTCAGCAATGGATGAGAAATAAAGAATAAGTTTAATATTGGTAGAATGTGAAAATGATGTGTGTTGAAATAAAAATGTGGCGGAAATAAGTTGAAATAAAAATAGTCCCAATGAATAATAAAAGAAAAGCCTTATCTACTAAAATTTGGATAAGTCAGTAGAAAGAGATGGATAAACTTATGTTTAACCGATAAAGATATTAACTTGCAAAGCATTATAATGGCTTGTTTCTGAGCACACCTATCTGCTAAGGCAGCTAGGCAATCCCTGTTGCAGACGACTGCTCAGGTACATTCATGCTTGATCAACAGCCACAGAGCCCAACT